>JASTWL010000699.1:0-92894 GCA_035220575.1 Temnothorax rugatulus | reverse complement strand
ACCTACCTAACCTAACCTAACCTAACCTAACCTAACCTAACCTAACCTAACCTAACCTAACCTAACCTAACCTAACCTAACCTAACCTAACCTAACCTAACCTAACCTAACCTAACCTAACCTAACCTAACCTAACCTAACCTAACCTAACCTAACCTAACCTAACCTAACCTAACCTAACCTAACCTAACCTAACCTAACCTAACCTAACCTAACCTAACCTAACCTAACCTAACCTAACCTAACCTAACCTAACCTAACCTAACCTAACCTAACCTAACCTAACCTAACCTAACCTAACCTAACCTAACCTAACCTAACCTAACCTAACCTAACCTAACCTAACCTAACCTAACCTGACCTAACCTAACCTAACCTAACCTAACCTAACCTAACCTAACCTAACCTAACCTAACCTAACCTAACCTAACCTAACCTAACCTAACCTAACCTAACCTAACCTAACCTAACCTAACCTAACCTAACCTAACCTAACCTAACCTAACCTAACCTAACCTAACCTAACCTAACCTAACCTAACCTAACCTAACCTAACCTAACCTAACCTAACCTAACCTAACCTAACCTAACCTAACCTAACCTAACCTAACCTAACCTAACCTAACCTAACCTAACCTAACCTAACCTAACCTGACCTAACCTAACCTAACCTAACCTAACCTAACCTAACCTAACCTAACCTAACCTAACCTAACCTAACCTAACCTAACCTAACCTAACCTAACCTAACCTAACCTAACCTAACCTAACCTAACCTAACCTAACCTAACCTAACCTAACCTAACCTAACCTAACCTAACCTAACCTAACCTAACCTAACCTAACCTAACCTAACCTAACCTAACCTAACCTAACCTAACCTAACCTAACCTAACCTAACCTAACCTAACCTAACCTAACCTAACCTAACCTAACCTAACCTACCTAACCTAACCTAACCTAACCTAACCTAACCTAACCTAACCTAACCTAACCTAACCTAACCTAACCTAACCTAACCTAACCTAACCTAACCTACCTAACCTAACCTAACCTAACCTAACCTAACCTAACCTAACCTAACCTAACCTAACCTAACCTAACCTAACCTAACCTAACCTAACCTAACCTAACCTAACCTGACCTAACCTAACCTAACCTAACCTAACCTAACCTAACCTAACCTAACCTAACCTAACCTAACCTAACCTAACCTAACCTACCTAACCTAACCTAACCTAACCTAACCTAACCTAACCTAACCTAACCTAACCTAACCTAACCTAACCTAACCTAACCTAACCTAACCTAACCTAACCTAACCTAACCTAACCTAACCTAACCTAACCTAACCTAACCTAACCTAACCTAACCTAACCTAACCTAACCTAACCTAACCTAACCTAACCTAACCTAACCTAACCTAACCTAACCTAACCTAACCTAACCTAACCTAACCTAACCTAACCTAACCTAACCTAACCTAACCTAACCTGACCTAACCTAACCTAACCTAACCTAACCTGAACCTAACCTAACCTAACCTAACCTAACCTAACCTAACCTAACCTAACCTAACCTAACCTAACCTAACCTAACCTAACCTAACCTAACCTAACCTAACCTAACCTAACCTAACCTAACCTAACCTAACCTAACCTACCTAACCTAACCTAACCTAACCTAACCTAACCTAACCTAACCTAACCTACCTAACCTACCTAACCTAACCTAACCTAACCTAACCTAACCTAACCTAACCTAACCTAACCTAACCTAACCTAACCTAACCTAACCTAACCTAACCTAACCTAACCTAACCTAACCTGACCTAACCTAACCTAACCTAACCTAACCTAACCTAACCTAACCTAACCTAACCTAACCTAACCTAACCTAACCTAACCTAACCTAACCTAACCTAACCTAACCTAACCTAACCTAACCTAACCTAACCTAACCTAACCTAACCTAACCTAACCTAACCTAACCTAACCTAACCTAACCTAACCTGACCTAACCTAACCTAACCTAACCTAACCTAACCTAACCTGACCTAACCTAACCTAACCTAACCTAACCTAACCTAACCTAACCTAACCTAACCTAACCTAACCTAACCTAACCTAACCTAACCTAACCTAACCTAACCTAACCTAACCTAACCTAACCTAACCTAACCTAACCTAACCTAACCTAACCTAACCTAACCTAACCTAACCTAACCTAACCTAACCTACCTAACCTAACCTAACCTAACCTAACCTAACCTAACCTAACCTAACCTAACCTAACCTAACCTAACCTAACCTAACCTAACCTAACCTAACCTAACCTAACCTAACCTAACCTAACCTAACCTAACCTAACCTAACCTAACCTAACCTAACCTAACCTAACCTAACCTAACCTAACCTAACCTACCTAACCTAACCTAACCTAACCTAACCTAACCTAACCTAACCTAACCTAACCTAACCTAACCTAACCTAACCTAACCTAACCTAACCTAACCTAACCTAACCTAACCTAACCTAACCTAACCTAACCTAACCTAACCTAACCTAACCTAACCTAACCTAACCTAACCTAACCTAACCTAACCTAACCTAACCTAACCTAACCTAACCTAACCTAACCTAACCTAACCTAACCTAACCTAACCTAACCTAACCTAACCTAACCTAACCTAACCTAACCTAACCTAACCTAACCTAACCTAACCTAACCTAACCTAACCTAACCTAACCTAACCTAACCTAACCTAACCTAACCTAACCTAACCTAACCTAACCTAACCCAACCTAACCTAACCTAACCTAACCTAACCTAACCTAACCTAACCTAACCTAACCTAACCTAACCTAACCTAACCTAACCTAACCTAACCTAACCTAACCTAACCTAACCTAACCTAACCTAACCTACCTAACCTAACCTAACCTAACCTAACCTAACCTAACCTAACCTAACCTAACCTAACCTAACCTAACCTAACCTAACCTAACCTAACCTAACCTAACCTAACCTAACCTAACCTAACCTAACCTAACCTAACCTAACCTAACCTAACCTAACCTAACCTAACCTAACCTAACCTAACCTAACCTAACCTAACCTAACCTAACCTAACCTAACCTAACCTAACCTAACCTAACCTAACCTAACCTAACCTAACCTAACCTAACCTAACCTAACCTAACCTAACCTACCTAACCTAACCTAACCTAACCTAACCTAACCTAACCTAACCTAACCTAACCTAACCTAACCTAACCTAACCTAACCTAACCTAACCTACCTAACCTAACCTAACCTAACCTAACCTAACCTAACCTAACCTAACCTAACCTAACCTAACCTAACCTAACCTAACCTAACCTAACCTAACCTAACCTAACCTAACCTAACCTAACCTAACCTAACCTAACCTAACCTAACCTAACCTAACCTAACCTAACCTAACCTAACCTAACCTAACCTAACCTAACCTAACCTAACCTAACCTAACCTAACCTAACCTAACCTAACCTAACCTAACCTAACCTAACCTAACCTAACCTAACCTAACCTAACCTAACCTAACCTAACCTAACCTAACCTAACCTAACCTAACCTAACCTAACCTAACCTAACCTAACCTAACCTAACCTAACCTAACCTAACCTAACCTAACCTGACCTAACCTAACCTAACCTAACCTAACCTAACCTAACCTAACCTAACCTAACCTAACCTAACCTAACCTAACCTAACCTAACCTAACCTAACCTAACCTAACCTAACCTAACCTAACCTAACCTAACCTAACCTAACCTAACCTACCTAACCTAACCTAACCTAACCTAACCTAACCTAACCTAACCTAACCTAACCTAACCTAACCTAACCTAACCTAACCTAACCTAACCTAACCTAACCTAACCTAACCTAACCTAACCTAACCTAACCTAACCTAACCTAACCTAACCTAACCTAACCTAACCTAACCTAACCTAACCTAACCTAACCTAACCTAACCTAACCTAACCTAACCTAACCTAACCTAACCTACCTAACCTAACCTAACCTAACCTAACCTAACCTAACCTAACCTAACCTAACCTAACCTAACCTAACCTAACCTAACCTAACCTAACCTAACCTAACCTAACCTAACCTAACCTAACCTAACCTAACCTAACCTAACCTAACCTAACCTAACCTAACCTAACCTAACCTAACCTAACCTAACCTAACCTACCTAACCTAACCTAACCTAACCTAACCTAACCTAACCTAACCTAACCTAACCTAACCTAACCTAACCTAACCTACCTAACCTAACCTAACCTAACCTAACCTAACCTAACCTAACCTAACCTAACCTAACCTAACCTAACCTAACCTAACCTAACCTAACCTAACCTAACCTAACCTAACCTAACCTAACCTAACCTAACCTAACCTAACCTAACCTGACCTAACCTAACCTAACCTAACCTAACCTAACCTAACCTAACCTAACCTAACCTAACCTAACCTAACCTAACCTAACCTAACCTAACCTAACCTAACCTAACCTAACCTAACCTAACCTAACCTAACCTAACCTAACCTAACCTAACCTAACCTAACCTAACCTAACCTAACCTAACCTAACCTAACCTAACCTAACCTAACCTACCTAACCTAACCTAACCTAACCTAACCTAACCTAACCTAACCTAACCTAACCTAACCTAACCTAACCTAACCTAACCTAACCTAACCTAACCTAACCTAACCTAACCTAACCTAACCTAACCTAACCTAACCTAACCTAACCTAACCTAACCTAACCTAACCTAACCTAACCTAACCTAACCTAACCTAACCTGACCTAACCTAACCTAACCTAACCTAACCTAACCTAACCTAACCTAACCTAACCTAACCTAACCTACCTAACCTAACCTACCTAACCTAACCTAACCTAACCTAACCTAACCTAACCTAACCTAACCTAACCTAACCTAACCTAACCTAACCTAACCTAACCTAACCTAACCTAACCTAACCTAACCTAACCTAACCTAACCTAACCTGACCTAACCTAACCTAACCTAACCTAACCTAACCTAACCTAACCTAACCTAACCTAACCTGACCTAACCTAACCTAACCTAACCTAACCTAACCTAACCTAACCTAACCTAACCTAACCTAACCTAACCTAACCTAACCTAACCTAACCTAACCTAACCTAACCTAACCTAACCTAACCTAACCTAACCTAACCTAACCTAACCTAACCTAACCTAACCTAACCTAACCTAACCTGACCTAACCTAACCTAACCTAACCTAACCTAACCTAACCTAACCTAACCTAACCTAACCTAACCTAACCTAACCTAACCTAACCTAACCTAACCTACCTAACCTAACCTAACCTAACCTAACCTAACCTAACCTAACCTACCTAACCTAACCTAACCTAACCTGACCTAACCTAACCTAACCTAACCTAACCTAACCTAACCTAACCTAACCTAACCTAACCTAACCTAACCTAACCTAACCTGACCTAACCTAACCTAACCTAACCTAACCTAACCTAACCTAACCTAACCTAACCTAACCTAACCTAACCTAACCTAACCTAACCTAACCTAACCTAACCTAACCTAACCTAACCTAACCTAACCTAACCTAACCTAACCTAACCTAACCTAACCTAACCTAACCTGACCTAACCTAACCTAACCTAACCTAACCTAACCTACCTAACCTAACCTAACCTAACCTAACCTAACCTAACCTAACCTAACCTAACCTGACCTAACCTAACCTAACCTAACCTAACCTAACCTAACCTAACCTAACCTAACCTGACCTAACCTAACCTAACCTAACCTAACCTAACCTAACCTAACCTAACCTAACCTAACCTAACCTGACCTAACCTAACCTAACCTAACCTAACCTAACCTAACCTAACCTAACCTAACCTAACCTAACCTAACCTAACCTAACCTAACCTAACCTAACCTGACCTAACCTAACCTAACCTAACCTAACCTAACCTAACCTAACCTAACCTAACCTAACCTAACCTAACCTAACCTAACCTAACCTAACCTAACCTAACCTAACCTAACCTAACCTACCTAACCTACCTAACCTAACCTAACCTAACCTAACCTACCTACCTAACCTAACCTAACCTAACCTAACCTAACCTAACCTAACCTAACCTAACCTAACCTAACCTAACCTAACCTAACCTAACCTAACCTAACCTAACCTAACCTAACCTAACCTAACCTAACCTAACCTACCTAACCTAACCTAACCTAACCTAACCTAACCTAACCTAACCTAACCTAACCTAACCTAACCTAACCTAACCTAACCTAACCTAACCTAACCTAACCTAACCTAACCTAACCTAACCTAACCTAACCTAACCTAACCTAACCTAACCTAACCTAACCTAACCTAACCTGACCTAACCTAACCTAACCTAACCTAACCTAACCTAACCTAACCTAACCTAACCTAACCTGACCTAACCTAACCTAACCTAACCTAACCTAACCTAACCTAACCTAACCTAACCTAACCTAACCTAACCTAACCTAACCTAACCTAACCTAACCTAACCTAACCTAACCTAACCTAACCTAACCTAACCTAACCTAACCTAACCTAACCTAACCTAACCTAACCTAACCTAACCTAACCTAACCTAACCTAACCTAACCTAACCTAACCTAACCTAACCTAACCTAACCTAACCTAACCTAACCTAACCTGACCTAACCTAACCTAACCTGACCTAACCTAACCTAACCTAACCTAACCTAACCTAACCTAACCTAACCTAACCTAACCTAACCTAACCTAACCTAACCTAACCTAACCTAACCTAACCTAACCTAACCTAACCTAACCTAACCTAACCTAACCTAACCTAACCTAACCTAACCTACCTAACCTAACCTAACCTAACCTAACCTAACCTAACCTAACCTAACCTAACCTAACCTAACCTAACCTAACCTAACCTAACCTAACCTAACCTAACCTAACCTAACCTAACCTAACCTAACCTAACCTAACCTAACCTAACCTAACCTGACCTAACCTAACCTAACCTAACCTAACCTAACCTAACCTGACCTAACCTGACCTAACCTAACCTAACCTAACCTAACCTAACCTAACCTAACCTACCTAACCTAACCTAACCTGACCTAACCTAACCTAACCTAACCTAACCTAACCTGACCTAACCTAACCTAACCTAACCTAACCTAACCTAACCTAACCTAACCTAACCTAACCTAACCTAACCTAACCTAACCTAACCTAACCTAACCTAACCTAACCTAACCTAACCTAACCTAACCTAACCTAACCTAACCTAACCTAACCTAACCTAACCTAACCTAACCTAACCTAACCTGACCTAACCTAACCTAACCTAACCTAACCTAACCTGACCTAACCTAACCTAACCTAACCTAACCTAACCTAACCTAACCTAACCTAACCTAACCTAACCTAACCTAACCTGACCTAACCTAACCTAACCTAACCTAACCTAACCTAACCTAACCTAACCTAACCTACCTAACCTAACCTAACCTAACCTAACCTACCTAACCTAACCTAACCTAACCTAACCTAACCTAACCTAACCTAACCTAACCTAACCTACCTAACCTAACCTAACCTAACCTAACCTAACCTAACCTAACCTAACCTAACCTACCTAACCTAACCTAACCTAACCTAACCTAACCTAACCTAACCTAACCTAACCTAACCTAACCTAACCTAACCTAACCTAACCTAACCTAACCTAACCTAACCTAACCTAACCTAACCTAACCTAACCTAACCTAACCTAACCTAACCTAACCTAACCTAACCTAACCTAACCTAACCTAACCTAACCTAACCTACCTAACCTAACCTAACCTAACCTAACCTAACCTAACCTAACCTAACCTAACCTAACCTAACCTAACCTAACCTAACCTAACCTAACCTAACCTAACCTAACCTAACCTAACCTAACCTAACCTAACCTAACCTAACCTAACCTAACCTAACCTAACCTAACCTAACCTAACCTAACCTAACCTAACCTAACCTAACCTAACCTAACCTAACCTAACCTAACCTAACCTAACCTAACCTAACCTAACCTAACCTAACCTAACCTAACCTAACCTACCTAACCTAACCTAACCTAACCTAACCTAACCTAACCTAACCTAACCTAACCTAACCTAACCTAACCTAACCTAACCTAACCTAACCTAACCTAACCTAACCTAACCTAACCTAACCTAACCTAACCTAACCTAACCTAACCTAACCTAACCTAACCTAACCTACCTAACCTAACCTAACCTAACCTAACCTAACCTAACCTAACCTACCTAACCTAACCTAACCTAACCTAACCTAACCTAACCTAACCTAACCTAACCTAACCTAACCTAACCTAACCTAACCTAACCTAACCTAACCTAACCTAACCTAACCTAACCTAACCTAACCTAACCTAACCTAACCTAACCTAACCTAACCTAACCTAACCTAACCTAACCTAACCTAACCTAACCTAACCTAACCTAACCTAACCTAACCTAACCTAACCTAACCTAACCTAACCTAACCTAACCTAACCTAACCTAACCTAACCTAACCTAACCTAACCTAACCTAACCTAACCTAACCTAACCTAACCTAACCTAACCTAACCTAACCTAACCTAACCTAACCTAACCTAACCTAACCTAACCTAACCTAACCTAACCTAACCTAACCTAACCTAACCTAACCTAACCTAACCTAACCTAACCTAACCTAACCTAACCTAACCTAACCTAACCTAACCTAACCTAACCTAACCTAACCTAACCTAACCTAACCTAACCTAACCTAACCTAACCTAACCTAACCTAACCTAACCTAACCTAACCTAACCTAACCTAACCTAACCTAACCTAACCTAACCTAACCTAACCTAACCTAACCTAACCTAACCTAACCTAACCTAACCTAACCTAACCTAACCTAACCTAACCTAACCTAACCTAACCTAACCTAACCTAACCTAACCTAACCTAACCTAACCTAACCTAACCTAACCTAACCTAACCTAACCTAACCTAACCTAACCTAACCTAACCTAACCTAACCTAACCTAACCTAACCTAACCTAACCTAACCTAACCTAACCTAACCTAACCTAACCTAACCTAACCTAACCTAACCTAACCTAACCTAACCTAACCTAACCTAACCTAACCTAACCTAACCTAACCTAACCTAACCTAACCTAACCTAACCTAACCTAACCTAACCTAACCTAACCTAACCTAACCTAACCTAACCTAACCTAACCTAACCTAACCTAACCTAACCTAACCTAACCTAACCTAACCTAACCTAACCTAACCTAACCTAACCTAACCTAACCTAACCTAACCTAACCTAACCTAACCTAACCTAACCTAACCTAACCTAACCTAACCTAACCTAACCTAACCTAACCTAACCTAACCTAACCTAACCTAACCTAACCTAACCTAACCTAACCTAACCTAACCTAACCTAACCTAACCTAACCTAACCTAACCTAACCTAACCTAACCTAACCTAACCTAACCTAACCTAACCTAACCTAACCTAACCTAACCTAACCTAACCTAACCTAACCTAACCTAACCTAACCTAACCTAACCTAACCTAACCTAACCTAACCTAACCTAACCTAACCTAACCTAACCTAACCTAACCTAACCTAACCTAACCTAACCTAACCTAACCTAACCTAACCTAACCTAACCTAACCTAACCTAACCTAACCTAACCTAACCTAACCTAACCTAACCTAACCTAACCTAACCTAACCTAACCTAACCTAACCTAACCTAACCTAACCTAACCTAACCTAACCTAACCTAACCTAACCTAACCTAACCTAACCTAACCTAACCTAACCTAACCTAACCTAACCTAACCTAACCTAACCTAACCTAACCTAACCTAACCTAACCTAACCTAACCTAACCTAACCTAACCTAACCTAACCTAACCTAACCTAACCTAACCTAACCTAACCTAACCTAACCTAA
The DNA here is from genome assembly GCA_035220575.1 of Temnothorax rugatulus. Taxonomy (NCBI): domain Eukaryota; kingdom Metazoa; phylum Arthropoda; class Insecta; order Hymenoptera; family Formicidae; genus Temnothorax; species Temnothorax rugatulus. Next base: position 82,774 of record JASTWL010000699.1, on the reverse strand, counting down.
CCTAACCTAACCTAACCTAACCTAACCTAACCTAACCTAACCTAACCTAACCTAACCTAACCTAACCTAACCTAACCTAACCTAACCTAACCTAACCTAACCTAACCTAACCTAACCTAACCTAACCTAACCTAACCTAACCTAACCTAACCTAACCTAACCTAACCTAACCTAACCTAACCTAACCTAACCTAACCTAACCTAACCTAACCTAACCTAACCTAACCTAACCTAACCTAACCTAACCTAACCTAACCTAACCTAACCTAACCTAACCTAACCTAACCTAACCTAACCTAACCTAACCTAACCTAACCTAACCTAACCTAACCTAACCTAACCTAACCTAACCTAACCTAACCTAACCTAACCTAACCTAACCTAACCTAACCTAACCTAACCTAACCTAACCTAACCTAACCTAACCTAACCTAACCTAACCTAACCTAACCTAACCTAACCTAACCTAACCTAACCTAACCTAACCTAACCTAACCTAACCTAACCTAACCTAACCTAACCTAACCTAACCTAACCTAACCTAACCTAACCTAACCTAACCTAACCTAACCTAACCTAACCTAACCTAACCTAACCTAACCTAACCTAACCTAACCTAACCTAACCTAACCTAACCTAACCTAACCTAACCTAACCTAACCTAACCTAACCTAACCTAACCTAACCTAACCTAACCTAACCTAACCTAACCTAACCTAACCTAACCTAACCTAACCTAACCTAACCTAACCTAACCTAACCTAACCTAACCTAACCTAACCTAACCTAACCTAACCTAACCTAACCTAACCTAACCTAACCTAACCTAACCTAACCTAACCTAACCTAACCTAACCTAACCTAACCTAACCTAACCTAACCTAACCTAACCTAACCTAACCTAACCTAACCTAACCTAACCTAACCTAACCTAACCTAACCTAACCTAACCTAACCTAACCTAACCTAACCTAACCTAACCTAACCTAACCTAACCTAACCTAACCTAACCTAACCTAACCTAACCTAACCTAACCTAACCTAACCTAACCTAACCTAACCTAACCTAACCTAACCTAACCTAACCTAACCTAACCTAACCTAACCTAACCTAACCTAACCTAACCTAACCTAACCTAACCTAACCTAACCTAACCTAACCTAACCTAACCTAACCTAACCTAACCTAACCTAACCTAACCTAACCTAACCTAACCTAACCTAACCTAACCTAACCTAACCTAACCTAACCTAACCTAACCTAACCTAACCTAACCTAACCTAACCTAACCTAACCTAACCTAACCTAACCTAACCTAACCTAACCTAACCTAACCTAACCTAACCTAACCTAACCTAACCTAACCTAACCTAACCTAACCTAACCTAACCTAACCTAACCTAACCTAACCTAACCTAACCTAACCTAACCTAACCTAACCTAACCTAACCTAACCTAACCTAACCTAACCTAACCTAACCTAACCTAACCTAACCTAACCTAACCTAACCTAACCTAACCTAACCTAACCTAACCTAACCTAACCTAACCTAACCTAACCTAACCTAACCTAACCTAACCTAACCTAACCTAACCTAACCTAACCTAACCTAACCTAACCTAACCTAACCTAACCTAACCTAACCTAACCTAACCTAACCTAACCTAACCTAACCTAACCTAACCTAACCTAACCTAACCTAACCTAACCTAACCTAACCTAACCTAACCTAACCTAACCTAACCTAACCTAACCTAACCTAACCTAACCTAACCTAACCTAACCTAACCTAACCTAACCTAACCTAACCTAACCTAACCTAACCTAACCTAACCTAACCTAACCTAACCTAACCTAACCTAACCTAACCTAACCTAACCTAACCTAACCTAACCTAACCTAACCTAACCTAACCTAACCTAACCTAACCTAACCTAACCTAACCTAACCTAACCTAACCTAACCTAACCTAACCTAACCTAACCTAACCTAACCTAACCTAACCTAACCTAACCTAACCTAACCTAACCTAACCTAACCTAACCTAACCTAACCTAACCTAACCTAACCTAACCTAACCTAACCTAACCTAACCTAACCTAACCTAACCTAACCTAACCTAACCTAACCTAACCTAACCTAACCTAACCTAACCTAACCTAACCTAACCTAACCTAACCTAACCTAACCTAACCTAACCTAACCTAACCTAACCTAACCTAACCTAACCTAACCTAACCTAACCTAACCTAACCTAACCTAACCTAACCTAACCTAACCTAACCTAACCTAACCTAACCTAACCTAACCTAACCTAACCTAACCTAACCTAACCTAACCTAACCTAACCTAACCTAACCTAACCTAACCTAACCTAACCTAACCTAACCTAACCTAACCTAACCTAACCTAACCTAACCTAACCTAACCTAACCTAACCTAACCTAACCTAACCTAACCTAACCTAACCTAACCTAACCTAACCTAACCTAACCTAACCTAACCTAACCTAACCTAACCTAACCTAACCTAACCTAACCTAACCTAACCTAACCTAACCTAACCTAACCTAACCTAACCTAACCTAACCTAACCTAACCTAACCTAACCTAACCTAACCTAACCTAACCTAACCTAACCTAACCTAACCTAACCTAACCTAACCTAACCTAACCTAACCTAACCTAACCTAACCTAACCTAACCTAACCTAACCTAACCTAACCTAACCTAACCTAACCTAACCTAACCTAACCTAACCTAACCTAACCTAACCTAACCTAACCTAACCTAACCTAACCTAACCTAACCTAACCTAACCTAACCTAACCTAACCTAACCTAACCTAACCTAACCTAACCTAACCTAACCTAACCTAACCTAACCTAACCTAACCTAACCTAACCTAACCTAACCTAACCTAACCTAACCTAACCTAACCTAACCTAACCTAACCTAACCTAACCTAACCTAACCTAACCTAACCTAACCTAACCTAACCTAACCTAACCTAACCTAACCTAACCTAACCTAACCTAACCTAACCTAACCTAACCTAACCTAACCTAACCTAACCTAACCTAACCTAACCTAACCTAACCTAACCTAACCTAACCTAACCTAACCTAACCTAACCTAACCTAACCTAACCTAACCTAACCTAACCTAACCTAACCTAACCTAACCTAACCTAACCTAACCTAACCTAACCTAACCTAACCTAACCTAACCTAACCTAACCTAACCTAACCTAACCTAACCTAACCTAACCTAACCTAACCTAACCTAACCTAACCTAACCTAACCTAACCTAACCTAACCTAACCTAACCTAACCTAACCTAACCTAACCTAACCTAACCTAACCTAACCTAACCTAACCTAACCTAACCTAACCTAACCTAACCTAACCTAACCTAACCTAACCTAACCTAACCTAACCTAACCTAACCTAACCTAACCTAACCTAACCTAACCTAACCTAACCTAACCTAACCTAACCTAACCTAACCTAACCTAACCTAACCTAACCTAACCTAACCTAACCTAACCTAACCTAACCTAACCTAACCTAACCTAACCTAACCTAACCTAACCTAACCTAACCTAACCTAACCTAACCTAACCTAACCTAACCTAACCTAACCTAACCTAACCTAACCTAACCTAACCTAACCTAACCTAACCTAACCTAACCTAACCTAACCTAACCTAACCTAACCTAACCTAACCTAACCTAACCTAACCTAACCTAACCTAACCTAACCTAACCTAACCTAACCTAACCTAACCTAACCTAACCTAACCTAACCTAACCTAACCTAACCTAACCTAACCTAACCTAACCTAACCTAACCTAACCTAACCTAACCTAACCTAACCTAACCTAACCTAACCTAACCTAACCTAACCTAACCTAACCTAACCTAACCTAACCTAACCTAACCTAACCTAACCTAACCTAACCTAACCTAACCTAACCTAACCTAACCTAACCTAACCTAACCTAACCTAACCTAACCTAACCTAACCTAACCTAACCTAACCTAACCTAACCTAACCTAACCTAACCTAACCTAACCTAACCTAACCTAACCTAACCTAACCTAACCTAACCTAACCTAACCTAACCTAACCTAACCTAACCTAACCTAACCTAACCTAACCTAACCTAACCTAACCTAACCTAACCTAACCTAACCTAACCTAACCTAACCTAACCTAACCTAACCTAACCTAACCTAACCTAACCTAACCTAACCTAACCTAACCTAACCTAACCTAACCTAACCTAACCTAACCTAACCTAACCTAACCTAACCTAACCTAACCTAACCTAACCTAACCTAACCTAACCTAACCTAACCTAACCTAACCTAACCTAACCTAACCTAACCTAACCTAACCTAACCTAACCTAACCTAACCTAACCTAACCTAACCTAACCTAACCTAACCTAACCTAACCTAACCTAACCTAACCTAACCTAACCTAACCTAACCTAACCTAACCTAACCTAACCTAACCTAACCTAACCTAACCTAACCTAACCTAACCTAACCTAACCTAACCTAACCTAACCTAACCTAACCTAACCTAACCTAACCTAACCTAACCTAACCTAACCTAACCTAACCTAACCTAACCTAACCTAACCTAACCTAACCTAACCTAACCTAACCTAACCTAACCTAACCTAACCTAACCTAACCTAACCTAACCTAACCTAACCTAACCTAACCTAACCTAACCTAACCTAACCTAACCTAACCTAACCTAACCTAACCTAACCTAACCTAACCTAACCTAACCTAACCTAACCTAACCTAACCTAACCTAACCTAACCTAACCTAACCTAACCTAACCTAACCTAACCTAACCTAACCTAACCTAACCTAACCTAACCTAACCTAACCTAACCTAACCTAACCTAACCTAACCTAACCTAACCTAACCTAACCTAACCTAACCTAACCTAACCTAACCTAACCTAACCTAACCTAACCTAACCTAACCTAACCTAACCTAACCTAACCTAACCTAACCTAACCTAACCTAACCTAACCTAACCTAACCTAACCTAACCTAACCTAACCTAACCTAACCTAACCTAACCTAACCTAACCTAACCTAACCTAACCTAACCTAACCTAACCTAACCTAACCTAACCTAACCTAACCTAACCTAACCTAACCTAACCTAACCTAACCTAACCTAACCTAACCTAACCTAACCTAACCTAACCTAACCTAACCTAACCTAACCTAACCTAACCTAACCTAACCTAACCTAACCTAACCTAACCTAACCTAACCTAACCTAACCTAACCTAACCTAACCTAACCTAACCTAACCTAACCTAACCTAACCTAACCTAACCTAACCTAACCTAACCTAACCTAACCTAACCTAACCTAACCTAACCTAACCTAACCTAACCTAACCTAACCTAACCTAACCTAACCTAACCTAACCTAACCTAACCTAACCTAACCTAACCTAACCTAACCTAACCTAACCTAACCTAACCTAACCTAACCTAACCTAACCTAACCTAACCTAACCTAACCTAACCTAACCTAACCTAACCTAACCTAACCTAACCTAACCTAACCTAACCTAACCTAACCTAACCTAACCTAACCTAACCTAACCTAACCTAACCTAACCTAACCTAACCTAACCTAACCTAACCTAACCTAACCTAACCTAACCTAACCTAACCTAACCTAACCTAACCTAACCTAACCTAACCTAACCTAACCTAACCTAACCTAACCTAACCTAACCTAACCTAACCTAACCTAACCTAACCTAACCTAACCTAACCTAACCTAACCTAACCTAACCTAACCTAACCTAACCTAACCTAACCTAACCTAACCTAACCTAACCTAACCTAACCTAACCTAACCTAACCTAACCTAACCTAACCTAACCTAACCTAACCTAACCTAACCTAACCTAACCTAACCTAACCTAACCTAACCTAACCTAACCTAACCTAACCTAACCTAACCTAACCTAACCTAACCTAACCTAACCTAACCTAACCTAACCTAACCTAACCTAACCTAACCTAACCTAACCTAACCTAACCTAACCTAACCTAACCTAACCTAACCTAACCTAACCTAACCTAACCTAACCTAACCTAACCTAACCTAACCTAACCTAACCTAACCTAACCTAACCTAACCTAACCTAACCTAACCTAACCTAACCTAACCTAACCTAACCTAACCTAACCTAACCTAACCTAACCTAACCTAACCTAACCTAACCTAACCTAACCTAACCTAACCTAACCTAACCTAACCTAACCTAACCTAACCTAACCTAACCTAACCTAACCTAACCTAACCTAACCTAACCTAACCTAACCTAACCTAACCTAACCTAACCTAACCTAACCTAACCTAACCTAACCTAACCTAACCTAACCTAACCTAACCTAACCTAACCTAACCTAACCTAACCTAACCTAACCTAACCTAACCTAACCTAACCTAACCTAACCTAACCTAACCTAACCTAACCTAACCTAACCTAACCTAACCTAACCTAACCTAACCTAACCTAACCTAACCTAACCTAACCTAACCTAACCTAACCTAACCTAACCTAACCTAACCTAACCTAACCTAACCTAACCTAACCTAACCTAACCTAACCTAACCTAACCTAACCTAACCTAACCTAACCTAACCTAACCTAACCTAACCTAACCTAACCTAACCTAACCTAACCTAACCTAACCTAACCTAACCTAACCTAACCTAACCTAACCTAACCTAACCTAACCTAACCTAACCTAACCTAACCTAACCTAACCTAACCTAACCTAACCTAACCTAACCTAACCTAACCTAACCTAACCTAACCTAACCTAACCTAACCTAACCTAACCTAACCTAACCTAACCTAACCTAACCTAACCTAACCTAACCTAACCTAACCTAACCTAACCTAACCTAACCTAACCTAACCTAACCTAACCTAACCTAACCTAACCTAACCTAACCTAACCTAACCTAACCTAACCTAACCTAACCTAACCTAACCTAACCTAACCTAACCTAACCTAACCTAACCTAACCTAACCTAACCTAACCTAACCTAACCTAACCTAACCTAACCTAACCTAACCTAACCTAACCTAACCTAACCTAACCTAACCTAACCTAACCTAACCTAACCTAACCTAACCTAACCTAACCTAACCTAACCTAACCTAACCTAACCTAACCTAACCTAACCTAACCTAACCTAACCTAACCTAACCTAACCTAACCTAACCTAACCTAACCTAACCTAACCTAACCTAACCTAACCTAACCTAACCTAACCTAACCTAACCTAACCTAACCTAACCTAACCTAACCTAACCTAACCTAACCTAACCTAACCTAACCTAACCTAACCTAACCTAACCTAACCTAACCTAACCTAACCTAACCTAACCTAACCTAACCTAACCTAACCTAACCTAACCTAACCTAACCTAACCTAACCTAACCTAACCTAACCTAACCTAACCTAACCTAACCTAACCTAACCTAACCTAACCTAACCTAACCTAACCTAACCTAACCTAACCTAACCTAACCTAACCTAACCTAACCTAACCTAACCTAACCTAACCTAACCTAACCTAACCTAACCTAACCTAACCTAACCTAACCTAACCTAACCTAACCTAACCTAACCTAACCTAACCTAACCTAACCTAACCTAACCTAACCTAACCTAACCTAACCTAACCTAACCTAACCTAACCTAACCTAACCTAACCTAACCTAACCTAACCTAACCTAACCTAACCTAACCTAACCTAACCTAACCTAACCTAACCTAACCTAACCTAACCTAACCTAACCTAACCTAACCTAACCTAACCTAACCTAACCTAACCTAACCTAACCTAACCTAACCTAACCTAACCTAACCTAACCTAACCTAACCTAACCTAACCTAACCTAACCTAACCTAACCTAACCTAACCTAACCTAACCTAACCTAACCTAACCTAACCTAACCTAACCTAACCTAACCTAACCTAACCTAACCTAACCTAACCTAACCTAACCTAACCTAACCTAACCTAACCTAACCTAACCTAACCTAACCTAACCTAACCTAACCTAACCTAACCTAACCTAACCTAACCTAACCTAACCTAACCTAACCTAACCTAACCTAACCTAACCTAACCTAACCTAACCTAACCTAACCTAACCTAACCTAACCTAACCTAACCTAACCTAACCTAACCTAACCTAACCTAACCTAACCTAACCTAACCTAACCTAACCTAACCTAACCTAACCTAACCTAACCTAACCTAACCTAACCTAACCTAACCTAACCTAACCTAACCTAACCTAACCTAACCTAACCTAACCTAACCTAACCTAACCTAACCTAACCTAACCTAACCTAACCTAACCTAACCTAACCTAACCTAACCTAACCTAACCTAACCTAACCTAACCTAACCTAACCTAACCTAACCTAACCTAACCTAACCTAACCTAACCTAACCTAACCTAACCTAACCTAACCTAACCTAACCTAACCTAACCTAACCTAACCTAACCTAACCTAACCTAACCTAACCTAACCTAACCTAACCTAACCTAACCTAACCTAACCTAACCTAACCTAACCTAACCTAACCTAACCTAACCTAACCTAACCTAACCTAACCTAACCTAACCTAACCTAACCTAACCTAACCTAACCTAACCTAACCTAACCTAACCTAACCTAACCTAACCTAACCTAACCTAACCTAACCTAACCTAACCTAACCTAACCTAACCTAACCTAACCTAACCTAACCTAACCTAACCTAACCTAACCTAACCTAACCTAACCTAACCTAACCTAACCTAACCTAACCTAACCTAACCTAACCTAACCTAACCTAACCTAACCTAACCTAACCTAACCTAACCTAACCTAACCTAACCTAACCTAACCTAACCTAACCTAACCTAACCTAACCTAACCTAACCTAACCTAACCTAACCTAACCTAACCTAACCTAACCTAACCTAACCTAACCTAACCTAACCTAACCTAACCTAACCTAACCTAACCTAACCTAACCTAACCTAACCTAACCTAACCTAACCTAACCTAACCTAACCTAACCTAACCTAACCTAACCTAACCTAACCTAACCTAACCTAACCTAACCTAACCTAACCTAACCTAACCTAACCTAACCTAACCTAACCTAACCTAACCTAACCTAACCTAACCTAACCTAACCTAACCTAACCTAACCTAACCTAACCTAACCTAACCTAACCTAACCTAACCTAACCTAACCTAACCTAACCTAACCTAACCTAACCTAACCTAACCTAACCTAACCTAACCTAACCTAACCTAACCTAACCTAACCTAACCTAACCTAACCTAACCTAACCTAACCTAACCTAACCTAACCTAACCTAACCTAACCTAACCTAACCTAACCTAACCTAACCTAACCTAACCTAACCTAACCTAACCTAACCTAACCTAACCTAACCTAACCTAACCTAACCTAACCTAACCTAACCTAACCTAACCTAACCTAACCTAACCTAACCTAACCTAACCTAACCTAACCTAACCTAACCTAACCTAACCTAACCTAACCTAACCTAACCTAACCTAACCTAACCTAACCTAACCTAACCTAACCTAACCTAACCTAACCTAACCTAACCTAACCTAACCTAACCTAACCTAACCTAACCTAACCTAACCTAACCTAACCTAACCTAACCTAACCTAACCTAACCTAACCTAACCTAACCTAACCTAACCTAACCTAACCTAACCTAACCTAACCTAACCTAACCTAACCTAACCTAACCTAACCTAACCTAACCTAACCTAACCTAACCTAACCTAACCTAACCTAACCTAACCTAACCTAACCTAACCTAACCTAACCTAACCTAACCTAACCTAACCTAACCTAACCTAACCTAACCTAACCTAACCTAACCTAACCTAACCTAACCTAACCTAACCTAACCTAACCTAACCTAACCTAACCTAACCTAACCTAACCTAACCTAACCTAACCTAACCTAACCTAACCTAACCTAACCTAACCTAACCTAACCTAACCTAACCTAACCTAACCTAACCTAACCTAACCTAACCTAACCTAACCTAACCTAACCTAACCTAACCTAACCTAACCTAACCTAACCTAACCTAACCTAACCTAACCTAACCTAACCTAACCTAACCTAACCTAACCTAACCTAACCTAACCTAACCTAACCTAACCTAACCTAACCTAACCTAACCTAACCTAACCTAACCTAACCTAACCTAACCTAACCTAACCTAACCTAACCTAACCTAACCTAACCTAACCTAACCTAACCTAACCTAACCTAACCTAACCTAACCTAACCTAACCTAACCTAACCTAACCTAACCTAACCTAACCTAACCTAACCTAACCTAACCTAACCTAACCTAACCTAACCTAACCTAACCTAACCTAACCTAACCTAACCTAACCTAACCTAACCTAACCTAACCTAACCTAACCTAACCTAACCTAACCTAACCTAACCTAACCTAACCTAACCTAACCTAACCTAACCTAACCTAACCTAACCTAACCTAACCTAACCTAACCTAACCTAACCTAACCTAACCTAACCTAACCTAACCTAACCTAACCTAACCTAACCTAACCTAACCTAACCTAACCTAACCTAACCTAACCTAACCTAACCTAACCTAACCTAACCTAACCTAACCTAACCTAACCTAACCTAACCTAACCTAACCTAACCTAACCTAACCTAACCTAACCTAACCTAACCTAACCTAACCTAACCTAACCTAACCTAACCTAACCTAACCTAACCTAACCTAACCTAACCTAACCTAACCTAACCTAACCTAACCTAACCTAACCTAACCTAACCTAACCTAACCTAACCTAACCTAACCTAACCTAACCTAACCTAACCTAACCTAACCTAACCTAACCTAACCTAACCTAACCTAACCTAACCTAACCTAACCTAACCTAACCTAACCTAACCTAACCTAACCTAACCTAACCTAACCTAACCTAACCTAACCTAACCTAACCTAACCTAACCTAACCTAACCTAACCTAACCTAACCTAACCTAACCTAACCTAACCTAACCTAACCTAACCTAACCTAACCTAACCTAACCTAACCTAACCTAACCTAACCTAACCTAACCTAACCTAACCTAACCTAACCTAACCTAACCTAACCTAACCTAACCTAACCTAACCTAACCTAACCTAACCTAACCTAACCTAACCTAACCTAACCTAACCTAACCTAACCTAACCTAACCTAACCTAACCTAACCTAACCTAACCTAACCTAACCTAACCTAACCTAACCTAACCTAACCTAACCTAACCTAACCTAACCTAACCTAACCTAACCTAACCTAACCTAACCTAACCTAACCTAACCTAACCTAACCTAACCTAACCTAACCTAACCTAACCTAACCTAACCTAACCTAACCTAACCTAACCTAACCTAACCTAACCTAACCTAACCTAACCTAACCTAACCTAACCTAACCTAACCTAACCTAACCTAACCTAACCTAACCTAACCTAACCTAACCTAACCTAACCTAACCTAACCTAACCTAACCTAACCTAACCTAACCTAACCTAACCTAACCTAACCTAACCTAACCTAACCTAACCTAACCTAACCTAACCTAACCTAACCTAACCTAACCTAACCTAACCTAACCTAACCTAACCTAACCTAACCTAACCTAACCTAACCTAACCTAACCTAACCTAACCTAACCTAACCTAACCTAACCTAACCTAACCTAACCTAACCTAACCTAACCTAACCTAACCTAACCTAACCTAACCTAACCTAACCTAACCTAACCTAACCTAACCTAACCTAACCTAACCTAACCTAACCTAACCTAACCTAACCTAACCTAACCTAACCTAACCTAACCTAACCTAACCTAACCTAACCTAACCTAACCTAACCTAACCTAACCTAACCTAACCTAACCTAACCTAACCTAACCTAACCTAACCTAACCTAACCTAACCTAACCTAACCTAACCTAACCTAACCTAACCTAACCTAACCTAACCTAACCTAACCTAACCTAACCTAACCTAACCTAACCTAACCTAACCTAACCTAACCTAACCTAACCTAACCTAACCTAACCTAACCTAACCTAACCTAACCTAACCTAACCTAACCTAACCTAACCTAACCTAACCTAACCTAACCTAACCTAACCTAACCTAACCTAACCTAACCTAACCTAACCTAACCTAACCTAACCTAACCTAACCTAACCTAACCTAACCTAACCTAACCTAACCTAACCTAACCTAACCTAACCTAACCTAACCTAACCTAACCTAACCTAACCTAACCTAACCTAACCTAACCTAACCTAACCTAACCTAACCTAACCTAACCTAACCTAACCTAACCTAACCTAACCTAACCTAACCTAACCTAACCTAACCTAACCTAACCTAACCTAACCTAACCTAACCTAACCTAACCTAACCTAACCTAACCTAACCTAACCTAACCTAACCTAACCTAACCTAACCTAACCTAACCTAACCTAACCTAACCTAACCTAACCTAACCTAACCTAACCTAACCTAACCTAACCTAACCTAACCTAACCTAACCTAACCTAACCTAACCTAACCTAACCTAACCTAACCTAACCTAACCTAACCTAACCTAACCTAACCTAACCTAACCTAACCTAACCTAACCTAACCTAACCTAACCTAACCTAACCTAACCTAACCTAACCTAACCTAACCTAACCTAACCTAACCTAACCTAACCTAACCTAACCTAACCTAACCTAACCTAACCTAACCTAACCTAACCTAACCTAACCTAACCTAACCTAACCTAACCTAACCTAACCTAACCTAACCTAACCTAACCTAACCTAACCTAACCTAACCTAACCTAACCTAACCTAACCTAACCTAACCTAACCTAACCTAACCTAACCTAACCTAACCTAACCTAACCTAACCTAACCTAACCTAACCTAACCTAACCTAACCTAACCTAACCTAACCTAACCTAACCTAACCTAACCTAACCTAACCTAACCTAACCTAACCTAACCTAACCTAACCTAACCTAACCTAACCTAACCTAACCTAACCTAACCTAACCTAACCTAACCTAACCTAACCTAACCTAACCTAACCTAACCTAACCTAACCTAACCTAACCTAACCTAACCTAACCTAACCTAACCTAACCTAACCTAACCTAACCTAACCTAACCTAACCTAACCTAACCTAACCTAACCTAACCTAACCTAACCTAACCTAACCTAACCTAACCTAACCTAACCTAACCTAACCTAACCTAACCTAACCTAACCTAACCTAACCTAACCTAACCTAACCTAACCTAACCTAACCTAACCTAACCTAACCTAACCTAACCTAACCTAACCTAACCTAACCTAACCTAACCTAACCTAACCTAACCTAACCTAACCTAACCTAACCTAACCTAACCTAACCTAACCTAACCTAACCTAACCTAACCTAACCTAACCTAACCTAACCTAACCTAACCTAACCTAACCTAACCTAACCTAACCTAACCTAACCTAACCTAACCTAACCTAACCTAACCTAACCTAACCTAACCTAACCTAACCTAACCTAACCTAACCTAACCTAACCTAACCTAACCTAACCTAACCTAACCTAACCTAACCTAACCTAACCTAACCTAACCTAACCTAACCTAACCTAACCTAACCTAACCTAACCTAACCTAACCTAACCTAACCTAACCTAACCTAACCTAACCTAACCTAACCTAACCTAACCTAACCTAACCTAACCTAACCTAACCTAACCTAACCTAACCTAACCTAACCTAACCTAACCTAACCTAACCTAACCTAACCTAACCTAACCTAACCTAACCTAACCTAACCTAACCTAACCTAACCTAACCTAACCTAACCTAACCTAACCTAACCTAACCTAACCTAACCTAACCTAACCTAACCTAACCTAACCTAACCTAACCTAACCTAACCTAACCTAACCTAACCTAACCTAACCTAACCTAACCTAACCTAACCTAACCTAACCTAACCTAACCTAACCTAACCTAACCTAACCTAACCTAACCTAACCTAACCTAACCTAACCTAACCTAACCTAACCTAACCTAACCTAACCTAACCTAACCTAACCTAACCTAACCTAACCTAACCTAACCTAACCTAACCTAACCTAACCTAACCTAACCTAACCTAACCTAACCTAACCTAACCTAACCTAACCTAACCTAACCTAACCTAACCTAACCTAACCTAACCTAACCTAACCTAACCTAACCTAACCTAACCTAACCTAACCTAACCTAACCTAACCTAACCTAACCTAACCTAACCTAACCTAACCTAACCTAACCTAACCTAACCTAACCTAACCTAACCTAACCTAACCTAACCTAACCTAACCTAACCTAACCTAACCTAACCTAACCTAACCTAACCTAACCTAACCTAACCTAACCTAACCTAACCTAACCTAACCTAACCTAACCTAACCTAACCTAACCTAACCTAACCTAACCTAACCTAACCTAACCTAACCTAACCTAACCTAACCTAACCTAACCTAACCTAACCTAACCTAACCTAACCTAACCTAACCTAACCTAACCTAACCTAACCTAACCTAACCTAACCTAACCTAACCTAACCTAACCTAACCTAACCTAACCTAACCTAACCTAACCTAACCTAACCTAACCTAACCTAACCTAACCTAACCTAACCTAACCTAACCTAACCTAACCTAACCTAACCTAACCTAACCTAACCTAACCTAACCTAACCTAACCTAACCTAACCTAACCTAACCTAACCTAACCTAACCTAACCTAACCTAACCTAACCTAACCTAACCTAACCTAACCTAACCTAACCTAACCTAACCTAACCTAACCTAACCTAACCTAACCTAACCTAACCTAACCTAACCTAACCTAACCTAACCTAACCTAACCTAACCTAACCTAACCTAACCTAACCTAACCTAACCTAACCTAACCTAACCTAACCTAACCTAACCTAACCTAACCTAACCTAACCTAACCTAACCTAACCTAACCTAACCTAACCTAACCTAACCTAACCTAACCTAACCTAACCTAACCTAACCTAACCTAACCTAACCTAACCTAACCTAACCTAACCTAACCTAACCTAACCTAACCTAACCTAACCTAACCTAACCTAACCTAACCTAACCTAACCTAACCTAACCTAACCTAACCTAACCTAACCTAACCTAACCTAACCTAACCTAACCTAACCTAACCTAACCTAACCTAACCTAACCTAACCTAACCTAACCTAACCTAACCTAACCTAACCTAACCTAACCTAACCTAACCTAACCTAACCTAACCTAACCTAACCTAACCTAACCTAACCTAACCTAACCTAACCTAACCTAACCTAACCTAACCTAACCTAACCTAACCTAACCTAACCTAACCTAACCTAACCTAACCTAACCTAACCTAACCTAACCTAACCTAACCTAACCTAACCTAACCTAACCTAACCTAACCTAACCTAACCTAACCTAACCTAACCTAACCTAACCTAACCTAACCTAACCTAACCTAACCTAACCTAACCTAACCTAACCTAACCTAACCTAACCTAACCTAACCTAACCTAACCTAACCTAACCTAACCTAACCTAACCTAACCTAACCTAACCTAACCTAACCTAACCTAACCTAACCTAACCTAACCTAACCTAACCTAACCTAACCTAACCTAACCTAACCTAACCTAACCTAACCTAACCTAACCTAACCTAACCTAACCTAACCTAACCTAACCTAACCTAACCTAACCTAACCTAACCTAACCTAACCTAACCTAACCTAACCTAACCTAACCTAACCTAACCTAACCTAACCTAACCTAACCTAACCTAACCTAACCTAACCTAACCTAACCTAACCTAACCTAACCTAACCTAACCTAACCTAACCTAACCTAACCTAACCTAACCTAACCTAACCTAACCTAACCTAACCTAACCTAACCTAACCTAACCTAACCTAACCTAACCTAACCTAACCTAACCTAACCTAACCTAACCTAACCTAACCTAACCTAACCTAACCTAACCTAACCTAACCTAACCTAACCTAACCTAACCTAACCTAACCTAACCTAACCTAACCTAACCTAACCTAACCTAACCTAACCTACCTAACCTAACCTAACCTAACCTAACCTAACCTAACCTAACCTAACCTAACCTAACCTAACCTAACCTAACCTAACCTAACCTAACCTAACCTAACCTAACCTAACCTAACCTAACCTAACCTAACCTAACCTAACCTAACCTAACCTAACCTAACCTAACCTAACCTAACCTAACCTAACCTAACCTAACCTAACCTAACCTAACCTAACCTAACCTAACCTAACCTAACCTAACCTAACCTAACCTAACCTAACCTAACCTAACCTAACCTAACCTAACCTAACCTAACCTAACCTAACCTAACCTAACCTAACCTAACCTAACCTAACCTAACCTAACCTAACCTAACCTAACCTAACCTAACCTAACCTAACCTAACCTAACCTAACCTAACCTAACCTAACCTAACCTAACCTAACCTAACCTAACCTAACCTAACCTAACCTAACCTAACCTAACCTAACCTAACCTAACCTAACCTAACCTAACCTAACCTAACCTAACCTAACCTAACCTAACCTAACCTAACCTAACCTAACCTAACCTAACCTAACCTAACCTAACCTAACCTAACCTAACCTAACCTAACCTAACCTAACCTAACCTAACCTAACCTAACCTAACCTAACCTAACCTAACCTAACCTAACCTAACCTAACCTAACCTAACCTAACCTAACCTAACCTAACCTAACCTAACCTAACCTAACCTAACCTAACCTAACCTAACCTAACCTAACCTAACCTAACCTAACCTAACCTAACCTAACCTAACCTAACCTAACCTAACCTAACCTAACCTAACCTAACCTAACCTAACCTAACCTAACCTAACCTAACCTAACCTAACCTAACCTAACCTAACCTAACCTAACCTAACCTAACCTAACCTAACCTAACCTAACCTAACCTAACCTAACCTAACCTAACCTAACCTAACCTAACCTAACCTAACCTAACCTAACCTAACCTAACCTAACCTAACCTAACCTAACCTAACCTAACCTAACCTAACCTAACCTAACCTAACCTAACCTAACCTAACCTAACCTAACCTAACCTAACCTAACCTAACCTAACCTAACCTAACCTAACCTAACCTAACCTAACCTAACCTAACCTAACCTAACCTAACCTAACCTAACCTAACCTAACCTAACCTAACCTAACCTAACCTAACCTAACCTAACCTAACCTAACCTAACCTAACCTAACCTAACCTAACCTAACCTAACCTAACCTAACCTAACCTAACCTAACCTAACCTAACCTAACCTAACCTAACCTAACCTAACCTAACCTAACCTAACCTAACCTAACCTAACCTAACCTAACCTAACCTAACCTAACCTAACCTAACCTAACCTAACCTAACCTAACCTAACCTAACCTAACCTAACCTAACCTAACCTGACCTAACCTAACCTAACCTAACCTGACCTAACCTAACCTAACCTAACCTAACCTAACCTAACCTAACCTAACCTAACCTAACCTAACCTGACCTAACCTAACCTAACCTGACCTAACCTAACCTGACCCCTAACCTAACCTAACCTAACCTAACCTAACCTGACCTAACCTAACCTAACCTAACCTAACCTAACCTAACCTGACCTAACCTAACCTAACCTGAACCTAACCTAACCTAACCTAACCTAACCTAACCTAACCTAACCTAACCTAACCTGACCTAACCTGACCTAACCTAACCTAACCTGACCTAACCTGACCTAACCTGACCTAACCTAACCTAACCTAACCTAACCTAACCTAACCTAACCTAACCTAACCTAACCTAACCTAACCTAACCTAACCTAACCTGACCTAACCTACCTAACCTAACCTGACCTAACCTAACCTAACCTAACCTAACCTAACCTACCTAACCTAACCTAACCTAACCTAACCTAACCTGACCTAACCTGAACCTAACCTAACCTAACCTAACCTAACCTAACCTGACCTAACCTAACCT
This sequence comes from Temnothorax rugatulus, assembly GCA_035220575.1. Taxonomy (NCBI): domain Eukaryota; kingdom Metazoa; phylum Arthropoda; class Insecta; order Hymenoptera; family Formicidae; genus Temnothorax; species Temnothorax rugatulus. The sequence continues at coordinate 64,465 of JASTWL010000699.1, read as the reverse complement.
AACCTAACCTAACCTAACCTAACCTAACCTAACCTAACCTAACCTAACCTAACCTAACCTAACCTAACCTAACCTAACCTAACCTAACCTAACCTACCTAACCTGACCTAACCTAACCTAACCTAACCTAACCTAACCTAACCTAACCTAACCTAACCTGACCTAACCTAGACCTAACCTAACCTAACCTAACCTAACCTAACCTAACCTAACCTAACCTAACCTAACCTAACCTAACCTAACCTAACCTAACCTAACCTGACCTAACCTGACCTAACCTAACCTAACCTAACCTAACCTAACCTAACCTAACCTAACCTAACCTAACCTAACCTAACCTAACCTACCTAACCTAGACCTAACCTAACCTAACCTAACCTAACCTAACCTAACCTAACCTAACCTAACCTAACCTAACCTGACCTAACCTAACCTAACCTAACCTAACCTAACCTGACCTAACCTAACCTAACCTAACCTAACCTAACCTAACCTAACCTAACCTAACCTAACCTAACCTAACCTAACCTAACCTAACCTAACCTAACCTAACCTAGACCTAACCTGACCTAACCTGACCTAACCTGACCTAACCTAACCTAACCTAACCTAACCTAACCTAACCTAACCTAACCTAACCTAACCTAACCTAACCTAACCTAACCTAACCTAACCTAACCTAACCTAACCTAACCTGACCTAACCTAACCTAACCTAACCTAACCTAACCTAACCTAACCTAACCTAACCTAACCTAACCTAACCTAACCTAACCTACCTAACCTAACCTGACCTAACCTAACCTAACCTAACCTGACCTAACCTGACCTAACCTAACCTAACCTAACCTAACCTAACCTAACCTAACCTAACCTAACCTAACCTAACCTAACCTAACCTAACCTAACCTAACCTAACCTAACCTAACCTGACCTAACCTAACCTAACCTAACCTAACCTAACCTAACCTAACCTAACCTAACCTAACCTAACCTAACCTGACCTAACCTAACCTAACCTAACCTAACCTGACCTAACCTAACCTAACCTAACCTAACCTAACCTAACCTAACCTAACCTAACCTAACCTAACCTAACCTAACCTAACCTAACCTGACCTAACCTAACCTAACCTAACCTAACCTAACCTAACCTAACCTAACCTAACCTAACCTAACCTAACCTAGACCTAACCTAACCTAACCTAACCTAACCTAACCTAACCTAACCTAACCTAACCTAACCTAACCTGACCTAACCTGACCTAACCTAACCTAACCTAACCTAACCTAACCTAACCTAACCTAACCTAACCTAACCTAACCTAACCTAACCTAACCTAACCTAACCTAACCTAACCTAACCTAACCTAACCTAACCTAACCTAACCTGACCTAACCTAACCTAACCTAACCTAACCTAACCTGACCTAACCTAACCTAACCTAACCTAACCTAACCTAACCTAACCTAACCTAACCTAACCTAACCTGACCTAACCTAACCTAACCTAACCTAACCTAACCTAACCTAACCTAACCTAACCTAACCTAACCTAACCTAACCTAACCTAACCTAACCTAACCTAACCTAACCTAACCTAACCTAACCTAACCTAACCTAACCTAACCTAACCTAACCTAACCTAACCTAACCTAACCTGACCTAACCTAACCTAACCTAACCTAACCTAACCTAACCTAACCTAACCTAACCTAACCTAACCTAACCTAACCTGACCTAACCTAACCTAACCTAACCTAACCTAACCTAACCTAACCTAACCTAACCTAACCTAACCTAACCTAACCTAACCTAACCTAACCTAACCTAACCTAACCTAACCTAACCTAACCTAACCTAACCTAACCTAACCTAACCTAACCTAACCTAACCTAACCTAACCTAACCTAACCTAACCTAACCTAACCTAACCTAACCTAACCTAACCTAACCTAACCTAACCTAACCTAACCTAACCTAACCTAACCTAACCTAACCTAACCTAACCTAACCTAACCTAACCTAACCTAACCTAACCTAACCTAACCTAACCTAACCTAACCTAACCTAACCTAACCTGACCTAACCTAACCTAACCTAACCTAACCTAACCTAACCTAACCTAACCTAACCTGACCTAACCTAACCTAACCTAACCTAACCTAACCTAACCTAACCTAACCTAACCTAACCTAACCTAACCTAACCTGACCTAACCTAACCTAACCTAACCTAACCTAACCTAACCTAACCTAACCTAACCTAACCTAACCTAACCTAACCTAACCTAACCTAACCTAACCTAACCTAACCTAACCTAACCTAACCTAACCTAACCTAACCTAACCTAACCTAACCTAACCTAACCTAACCTAACCTAACCTAACCTAACCTAACCTAACCTAACCTAACCTAACCTAACCTACCTGAACCTAACCTAACCTAACCTAACCTAACCTAACCTAACCTGACCTAACCTAACCTAACCTAACCTAACCTAACCTAACCTAACCTAACCTAACCTAACCTAACCTAACCTAACCTAACCTGACCTAACCTAACCTAACCTAACCTAACCTAACCTAACCTAACCTAACCTAACCTAACCTAACCTAACCTAACCTAACCTAACCTAACCTAACCTAACCTAACCTAACCTAACCTAACCTAACCTAACCTAACCTAACCTGACCTAACCTAACCTAACCTAACCTAACCTAACCTAACCTAACCTAACCTAACCTAACCTACCTAACCTAACCTAACCTAACCTAACCTAACCTAACCTAACCTAACCTACCTAACCTAACCTAACCTAACCTAACCTAACCTAACCTAACCTAACCTAACCTAACCTAACCTAACCTAACCTGACCTAACCTAACCTAACCTAACCTAACCTAACCTAACCTAACCTAACCTAACCTAACCTAACCTAACCTAACCTAACCTAACCTAACCTAACCTAACCTAACCTAACCTAACCTAACCTAACCTAACCTAACCTAACCTAACCTAACCTAACCTAACCTAACCTAACCTAACCTAACCTAACCTAACCTAACCTAACCTAACCTAACCTAACCTAACCTAACCTAACCTAACCTAACCTGACTAACCTAACCTAACCTAACCTAACCTAACCTAACCTAACCTAACCTAACCTAACCTAACCTGACCTAACCTAACCTAACCTAACCTAACCTAACCTAACCTAACCTAACCTAACCTAACCTAACCTAACCTAACCTAACCTAACCTAACCTAACCTAACCTAACCTAACCTAACCTAACCTAACCTAACCTAACCTAACCTGACCTAACCTAACCTAACCTAACCTAACCTAACCTAACCTAACCTAACCTAACCTAACCTAACCTAACCTAACCTAACCTAACCTAACCTAACCTAACCTAACCTAACCTAACCTAACCTGACCTAACCTAACCTAACCTAACCTAACCTGACCTAACCTAACCTAACCTAACCTAACCTAACCTGACCTAACCTAACCTAACCTAACCTAACCTAACCTAACCTAACCTAACCTAACCTAACCTAACCTAACCTAACCTAACCTAACCTAACCTAACCTAACCTAACCTAACCTAACCTAACCTAACCTAACCTAACCTAACCTAACCTAACCTAACCTAACCTAACCTAACCTAACCTAACCTAACCTGAACCTAACCTAACCTAACCTAACCTAACCTAACCTAACCTAACCTAACCTAACCTAACCTAACCTAACCTAACCTAACCTACCTAACCTAACCTAACCTAACCTAACCTAACCTAACCTAACCTAACCTAACCTAACCTAACCTAACCTAACCTAACCTAACCTAACCTAACCTAACCTAACCTAACCTAACCTAACCTAACCTAACCTAACCTAACCTAACCTAACCTAACCTAACCTAACCTAACCTAACCTAACCTAACCTAACCTAACCTAACCTAACCTAACCTAACCTAACCTAACCTAACCTAACCTAACCTAACCTAACCTAACCTAACCTAACCTAACCTAACCTAACCTAACCTAACCTAACCTAACCTAACCTACCTAACCTAACCTAACCTAACCTAACCTAACCTAACCTAACCTAACCTAACCTAACCTAACCTAACCTAACCTAACCTAACCTAACCTAACCTAACCTAACCTAACCTAACCTAACCTAACCTAACCTAACCTAACCTAACCTAACCTAACCTAACCTAACCTAACCTAACCTAACCTAACCTAACCTAACCTAACCTAACCTAACCTAACCTAACCTAACCTAACCTAACCTAACCTAACCTAACCTAACCTAACCTAACCTAACCTAACCAATCCCATCCCGTGTCTGGTCAGGACGGGGTCAGGACGGTCCTGACCATTGATGTAAAGTCAGTGCAGTCCTGACCAAGAATGGGTCAGGTCGGTCCTGGCCAAAAATAGTCAGGTCGGTCCTGACCGATTGGACTTGGAAAAATTTCAATAAAATGTCGAGAAAAAGGTCGAAAAATGTGGGGTCAGGAACGTCGATCTCGACATTTGCAATCACATGGAACAGGTCCTGGGAGACCGAATTTTCAAAGGCTACAGCGTGGGACTTGTAAAAATTCAGTTTCACCCTCTGGTCCAAGTATACAGAGCCCAAAGGGGGGGTGCGGGGGGGATGGGACCGGGGGGGATGGATAGTCCTCCTCGAGGGCGACAACTTTCCCTCACATCCCACCCCCCTAGCTCCCCCCCCTTGGAAGCTACTGTGAAAAAACTATAAGTTCCAAAATCAACCCCTCGAAGGAATTGAGATATCGGGGTGGGACCTGTGCCACTTTTCGAGTCGTAAAAAATCTCTTTAGGATCCGTCATAAAAAAATTTTGAAAATTTTCAAAAATTTCTAAGTCCCGAACGGGGGTGGTGGAGGGTCGGGACCGGGGGGATGGACGCGTCTCGTCGAGGACTACCTTCGGTCCTCAGACCCCAACCCCTAGCTCCCAACCCCTTGGGAGCTAGGCCAAAAAACCAAAAACGCCAATTTTAACCCTTGAAGGAGGGGGCGGGGGAGGGGGGGGACCATGTCCAAAATCCGAATCATGAAAAATCTCTTTGATATATGCAATAAAAAATTTTTCAAAAACCTGAACCAAACCCGTAACCTAACCTAACATCCACCTCCCAGTGTCTGGTCAGGACGGGGTCAGGACGGTCCTGACCATTGAATTAAAGTCAGTACAGTCCTGACCAAGAATGGGTCAGGTCGGTCCTGGCCAAAAATAGTCAGGTCGGTCCTGACCGATTGGACTTGGAAAAATTTCAATAAAATGTCGAGAAAAAGGTCGAAAAATGTGGGGTCAGGAACGTCGATCTCGACATTTGCAATCACATGGAACAGGTCCTGGGAGACCGAATTTTCAAAGGCTACAGCGTGGGACTTGTAAAAATTCAGTTTCACCCTCTGGTCCAAGTATACAGAGCCCAAAGGGGGGGTGCGGGAGGGATGGGACCGGGGGGGATGGATAGTCCTCCTCGAGGGCGACAACTTTCCCTCACATCCCACCCCCCCAGCTCCCCCCCCTTGGAAGCTACAGTGTAAAAACTATAAGTGCCAAAATCAGCCCCTCGAAGGAGTTGAGCTAGGGGGGTGGGACCAGTGCCACTTTTCGGATCATGAAAAAGCCTTTTAGAATCCGTCATAAAAAAATTTTGAGAATTTTCAAAAATTCATAACTCCGAAAGGGGGGGTAGGGGAGGGTCGGGACCGGGGGGGATGGACGCGTCTCGTCGAGGACTACCTTCGGTCCTCAGACCCCAACCCCCTAGCTCCCTTCCCTTAGGAGCTACGGGCTAAAAACCAAAAATCCCAATTTCAACCCCTTGAAGGAGGGGAGGGGGGGGCGGGACCATGGCCAAAATCCGAATCATGAAAAAGCCTTTCCATATATGCAATAAAAAATTTTTGCCATACCACCTCCAAACCAGTAACCAAACCCTGTCGATTGTCCAAATTACCCCGTCGATTGTCCAAATTACCCCGTCGACTGTCCAAATTACTTCGTCAATAATTCAAATTACCCCGCCAACTGTCCAAATTACCCCGTCGATTACCCAAATTGCCCCATCTGTTGTCCAAATTATCCAATCGGTTGTTCAAATTACCCCGTCGATTATTCAAATTACCCAATCGGTTATCCAAATTACCCCGTCGACTGTCCAAATTACCCAATCGGCTATCCAAATTACCCCGTTGATTATCCAAATTATCCAATCGGTTGTTCAAATTACCCCGTCGATTGTCCAAATTACCCCAGAATGATTCCAATTTACTCGAGAATCGATCCACATGCCGAAAAAGTTAAATTAAAAGCCTAAAAAGTCTTTTAAATGCAAAAAAAACTCGGAAAAAATACCAAAAAAGCATTTTGAATGCCGAAAAAGTGGATTTAAAGCTTAAAAACAATTCTAAATGCCGAAAAACTCGGAAAAAAGGCCAAAAAAGCCTTTTAATGCCAAAAAAACTCGAAAAAAGCAAAAAAACGCAAATTTGCCAGAAAATGGCGGAAAAACTTAAAAAAAGGTCAAAAACCGATTTAAAAGCCGAGAAAATGGATTTAAAAGCAAAAAACCGTTTTAAATGACCAAAAACTCCGAAAGAATGCGAAAAAACAGTTTTAAATATCCAAAAACTCCGAAAAAAGCCAAAAAAACCGATTTAAATGCTTAAAAACTACGAAAAAGGGCGAAAAAACAGTTTTAAATGCCCAAAAACTCCGAAAGAATGTGAAAAAACCGTTTTAAATATCCATAAACTCCGAAAAAAGCCGGCAAACCCGATTTAAATGCTTAAAAACTACGAAAAAGGGCGAAAAAACAGTTTTAAATGCCGGAAAAGTGGATTTAAAGGCCAAAAAACATTTTTAAATCCCAAAAAACCAGAAAAAAGGCATAAAAAACATTCTAAATGGCTAAAAAGCCGTGAAAAATGCCAAATAAGCCTTTTAAATGCAAAAAAATGCAGGAAAATGTCGAAAAATGCTTTTAAAATGCCAAAAAAATGAAACAGAAGGCCATAAATCAGTTTTATATGCCGCAAAATCGGAATTAAATGCCAAAAAACGCGAAAAAAGCCCAAAAAAGCGTTTTAAATGCCGAAAAAGTGGAATTGAATGCAAAAAAACCCATTTTAAATGCCGAAAAAACTAAAAAAAAAGCCAAAAAATCGTAAATGCCGAAAAAGTGGAATTAAATGCCAAAATATCGTTTTAAATGCCGAAAAAGTTAAATTATAGGCCAAAAAAGCCTTTTAAATTCCAAAAAACTCGAAAAAATCGATTGTCCAAATTACCCAATCGGTTGTTCAATTTACCCCGTCGATTATCCAAATTACCCCATTGGTTGTCCAAATTACCCCGTCGACTGTCCAAATTACCCCATTGGTTGTCCAAATTACCCCGTCGATTATCCAAATTACCCCATTGGTTGCCCAAATTACCCGTCGACTGTCCAATTTACCTCGTCCATAATCCAAATTACCCCATTGGTTGTCCAAATTACCCCGTCGACTGTCCAATTTACCCCGTCAATTATGCAAATTACCCAATCGATAGTCCAAATTACTCCGTCGATTGTCCAAATTACCCAATCGATGTCCAACTTATTCAAGAATAATTCCAAATTATCAAAGAATCAGTCCAAATTATCCCACAATCATTCAAATTTACCCCAGCATTGTCTCAAATTATCCCAGAATTCTACTAAAATTTTAATCAATTTTACTTCAATTTCAATCTATTTCACTGCAATTACTTCAATTTCGACCAGTTTCATTAAATTTTTCCTGAATTTGACATTTTTATTTCAATTTTACTGAAATTAACTGAAATTTTTGCCAATATTTTTTCACTTTCGAGCAATTTTGCTTGAGTTTCAAGCAATTTTGAAATTTTTATTCTCAATTTCAAGATTACAAGTTTGTAGAGCGCGTCATGTAATTCACGCGCGGAACTCGCGGTTACAAGTTTGTAAAGCGCGTCATCTAACCCACGCGGAACTCAGCAAGTTTATAAAGTACTCAGGTTTGTAAAGCGCGTCATCTAACCCACGCGAAACTCGGTTACAAATTTGTAAAGCGCGTCATCTAACCCACGCGCGGAACTCGGTAGGTTTAACAAGTACTCGGATTTGTAAAGCGCGTCATGTAAGGCTGCGTTCAGATTCCCCACCCGGGTGCACCCAGGCACCCAAAAAGCGTTCAGATTCCTTTTAGGGTGCTCCTGCCGGACGTTAGGTGGGACGTTCACGTTGTCACTCTATTTACCCGAGAGGGTGGAAAAACCACACGGGTCCTTGAGCCGGGTGGAACGGGTGGGATGACGCATCAAAGGACTTGTTCCTGTAGTAAAAGGTGCGATCCAAAAAGCATCGACAATCGACAATATGAAAATTTATATCTGAAGCTAGTACGCTACAGATATTTAATATTTTCAATACAGTATTTCAATATTTTTGATACTTGAAAAATATACAGATAACATTCATGCGCAATGGACATCATCTAATTTATGTGGAAATAAGAATCCTCCATCCTTTGAATTGATTTGTCCTGTTATACTAGTATTTAATTCTCTACTAGTTGCACGGATCAAGACATACTCGGTAAGATATTTATGTATTATCGTTTATTGTTATTTTATATATTATTATGTAATTTATTCTGAATCTGAGATACTTTTGTTACTATTTGTTGTAGCCGTTACCTGCTAGATGCACCAACTGTTAAACATGGATGAACGTCGGCGAGCTGTTGCACTTACTGCGATTATTCTCTCAGTAATGATTTTCTCCGTTGCCATGTATTTTTCGATACAGATAGTGAAACCAGTGATTCGGATTTAGATGAAGGAGATGTGAGAAGAAGAAATCAATTACGTGGAGGTCGACGGAAGCCTCCAAGGATAAAAAATTACGTCAAAGTAACTGTGCCAAGATTTAACACACAGCAGTTTAGAAGGCATTTCCGCCTGACCCCAGCAACGTATGAAAATTTAGAAGCAAGGCTTTTAGTCCTATTCTCTCTTTGTCTGAAGGAAAAGCTGCAATTCCAGTGAGAAAGCAATTATTGGGGTCGTTGTGGTTATTGGCAACACCTGATTCATATCGGTAAGTTTCCAATAAACATTTGCTCTTGTATAAGCAAAAAAGCAAAATGTGTAATAATTTAGTTAATATGAATCTTTCATTTTTAGGTTCTGTTGGTGAAAGGTTCGACCTTGCCAAAAGTTTGTTAAACAAAAGTTTTATGAGAGTCGTTGAATGTTTGAATGATATATCAGGCCAAATCATTTTATGGCCAAGAGGCCAAGACCTTGACAGAGTGAAAGCCGATTTCAACCAAAATTCATCACTACGAGGCATTATTGGTGCCATTGATGGTACACATATTCTTATAAAAGCTCCAAAGATATGTAATTTTGTTATTGATGTCAATTGTAAAAATGTGTGATATTGTAGTAAGTACTTGAAAATGGGAGGAGAGAAAAAATATAGTATCGTATGCATTTCTTTCTTTCATTCCAGATTGACTCCCAATACTATAGAATGTATAAGAAAACGTATGCCATAATTTTGCAAGCAGTCTGTGATGCCTGTGTGAAATTCACAGACTGTTTTGCAGGATTTGCAGGTTCAGTTGGAGATTTAAGAGTCTTGAGAAATTCAGATTTATGGAGAGAAATTCAAATAAATAAACAATCCTTCTTTCCCAATGATGAATCTATTATTTTAGGTGATAAGGCATACCCTGTCTCAACATGGTGTATTTCCCCATATATTGACTGTGGTCAACTTACAGCTGTAAGATGTTTCGTTACTTATTCCTATTGTTTTTTTCTCGTAAAATTGATTTAAATTTGTACATTTTGTGATATCTTCTTTTCAGGCCCAGAAAAAATCCAACACCGTTCTTTCATCAAAACGGTCAGTGATTGAACGTGCATTTGCACTACTAAAAGGTAGATTTCGTAGACTAAGGTTTCTTGATATGAACGTAGATGAAATGATTCCCCATGTTATAATTGCTTGCACAGTATTGCATAATATATGCCTGGATGGCATCGATGAAAATGATGTACAAGACTTTATGCAGGAAGGTATGGAAATGGAGATTGAGGAGGCTTATGCTAGAAATATACCTAATGAAGAGGCAGGAGAAGTAAAACGTCAATATTTGTGTGCACTTGTCGCTGAAGCTTAATATTGACACACAATCTCATCATTTTTGCTTCCTCATAGATGAAGCTTTGTTTTCGTCAAAAAAAATTTTTGTCTCAGCTTGTCTAATCAGATTTATTGTTGGCATTAGTATGATTCATAGAATTCGCATAAAGATTTTAACGAGAAATATATGAGAAATGTACCAGATGAATGAATGTAATACAAATGATTTTATTCAAATTCTTGGAAATAGAAAGAGATGGGAACAAAGTTAAACCGAGATTAAAGTTAATCTACATTGATTGAAGTTAATCTAAGCAGCCTAAAACTCATCTAAAATATACTATTTCGTAATGTAATAGTTATAAGTATATTGCAAGATGGATAGATGTAATAATAAAAATAGTGATATATTGTAAAATTGAAGGATAAGTATAACATTGTAAAATTAAGGCAAATGGGAATAATTTATGGATAATGAAACATCTTTTAGTTATTTATCATCTTTAGTTATTTATAGAATTAAAACTTTTTAGGATTACATTATTATGTAAGAACAAAGAAATGAAAAAGTAAAATAAATTGTCGATTTTTAATTATAATTTTTAAAACATCTTTCCATCTTCTTGTCAATAATGAAAAAACTAAGGAGCACCATGACTTGACAATATTACCTTACGTACCACAAAAAATGGCTTCTGACCAGAAGAATGGAAGCATTTCAATTTGAAAATTCTAGTATGAAATATTTATCTCAAGAACATTGAATGTCGAGTAAGAGATAAACATATTAAAGAATACCTTACAAAATAAATATAATGTAATAACATATAAAATAATGTTGTAAGAAATCACATAGTTGTATGTAATGAGAAGGACGAATCAACTTTTTAACACTTGCGCTTATAGAACTAAAAATTCGCATTAAATATTTTTAAGCTAAAGTAAACATTGAATGGACTGTGTAATCTAACGTTACATATCATATAGCATAAGCTATCTTTGGCAAAAAAAAAAATAGTTTTAATCGCTATTCCAAAATATAAGGGCCCATCCAGACAAACTTGCCTAGCTACATAACCATATGTATAAAAGAAATAATCCACAATCACATGTATTATAAAGACATGTATAAAATGCAAGTAGATAATTTCCTTTATGCATATGGTTATACGTTATACATCTATACAAGTTTATCTGGATAGAGCATTACATTAAATATATAAAATATGAACTTGTAAAGAAACAACATATTTTATAAACAGATTGTAATGAAAACACAGCCAAATATTGCATGAAACTACAGTGTAAGGAAATCTATGTTGCAATAAAACATTTTGAAAGATAAATACTTTTGTGAAATTCTACATTATAAAGAAGACTGTTAACCAGAAAAAAAGAAAAAGAAAAAGAGGAATAGACTGTCTCAACACTTGTTTGAGCTTTTCCAATAATTTTTCCATTTGTTCTTTAGAAAGAACTTGTACTTGTAGCTTTATCTTGTCTTTCCATCTTCTCTTTATGCCGCTGCATTCTAGCTTGCTCCCGTTCCTTTGCTTCTGTTTTTTGTTGTACACTCCATTTGTCCAATTCTTTCGCTATTTTACTTTTTTTTCCAATTTGAATTTTCTTTTTCATCACTGTCACAACTATATGGTGATGATGCTCTTTCCGGATGCGGACATACCCTTTTGTTTTAATGTTGATGATATTGAATTAGGTTTTACAATTGGTACTTTACCCAAAACAGCCTCCATCTCTTTGTAAAATTTATATGTTTTCAGTTGTGCTCCACTCTGGTTATTGTGGTCTTTTACCTTAGTATACGATTTTCTAACGTCTTTGAATTTGTTTTCGCATTGAATACCATTAAAGCTCCACAAGGGATTTTCTTCTTTCAAATCATCTGCAATCATTTGCCACACCTTACTATTTCTAATTTTAGTATTTTTTTTTGTAAGTCACTTTTGTGGTTCTTCCATTTGGAAATAAGTCGTCTCACAGCATTGGCATCTGTCCACCTAACAGGTGCGGAATCCGATGAAGAAAGAGACTGTGCATCACACGTATCTACAATGAAACGTTTATACAGTGGCAATAAAAGAAAAACACAATAAATAAATCAAGTTTCTGTTAATTCAATATATACCTAAATTATTATTGGATGTAATCGGTTCTTCTGTACAAAGTTTCATCAGCATCAAATGAAACTGAAGGAACAATACCAGTATTACAACTTTCTACAAGAGAATGATTGTATTAATAGAAAAGAAGATGATAAAAAGAAATCACCAGTCTATTTATTAAAAAATGTACATACTTGAATTGTTATAGTGTACTAAGATTAAAAAACTGCCTTGTTTCTAATGTGTCAGGAATCATCATCATAAGAACATCAGCTGTAATAAATCATGCTTTATAGTTTAAAAACACGCTCATGCACACAAAATTAGCTGTGTAAGAAAAAAATTGTATTTGCAAAGAAAATGTGATATTCCGAAATACATCAGACGAATAAATGTGATGCAAATTATTTTATTAATAACGTTATATATTGATATTGCACAATAACAACTCTAAATTTCTTTACGTCTTTTTTCTATTTCTTTATGGGTCTCTTGTAATAGATAAAACTGGATATTAACATCTGTAGTAATATTTAAAGAATAATTGCAGAAAATAAAAAAATTCCCAATCTCCTACGGTACGTGTGAATTCAAGTCATAAATACCTACTGACTCTATCGCGAATAAATAACGATCCATCTGGTGTAACAGGTTCGTTGGTTCCAGATTTATATAGTTGATGCCTTTTGGCATTCAAACCAAAGCAAAATTCGAACTTGACATCTTCAAGTGTGCGTTCTGAAATATATCAACAATTAATAATAATTTAAACTAGATCGCTAAAGTGAATCACACAAATGTTGAAATAGCGTTTTCCGCTAACAATAAGATAAACGCAAATATTACCAATTCGGATTCTAACAAATAAAGAATAAAAAGAGAAATTTAAGATCAAGAAATATTTAATTAAATATAAACTTGTTCTAAATAACAGATTCAATAAGTGAGAAAAACTATGATGTCTATTATCAGACGAAATAATATATTGTGAAAAAGTAGTTGTTGAAAATATTTTTTAATTTTAATCGCAACAAATTTCTCTTAAATAGATGTGATATTTCAGATTTTCGTTATAAAAATATGTATAATAACTGGATAATAAAAACTCCTTAATATGTATAGTAAAACATTATGTGCACTTTCCTATATAGCTTTGTTTTTTTTCATTAATAATTATTATTTTAATACTTTCTATGTACATTCATACAATAAGAAGTTCAGTTTGTCAATGATTGTTATATATTTACATACAACGTATAATTCTCGTTTTTAAATTTAGGTTCTATTTTTTAAGTTATTTATAATTTAATTAAGTAAACAGTGTGTTAAGGATATCTCTAAAGAGCGGTCTACAATGAGTCGCAAACACGCTTCGCGACTGGCGACGAGGTGTTTGCAACGCATTGCAAACCGTCCTTGAATGTTTTAAACTCTTATACTAAGGGCCTGAGCAGCATGGCTGTCTTGTAATTTTAAGACACTGTCTTGGGTTTTACATCTTTTTCTTTAGTAACGCACAATACTGTCTTGTGTTCTCAAGACTCTCAAGTCTTAAACATTGTTGACGAAACTGTCAACAATGTTTAACACTTGAGAGTCTTGAGAACACAAGACAGTATTGTGCGTTACGAAAAACAAAGAATTAAAGCATAAAACATTGTCTTAAAATTACAAGTCAGCCATGCTGCTCAAGCCCTAACATAGTTCAATATCATCTTTACGTTCTTGCAATAAAGAAGAAAATCTAGTATTACAAAATTAATGTATTGTCAATACTGACAACATGAAAACAAACAGAACGAATGTAGTCAAAGGATGTTGTTTTAAATACAATGTCACTTACTGAGTATCAGGTTTAATTAAATCGTGCAAAAGAGGTTGAGCATATGGTCCATCTCCGCGCGGCTATATTTCGTAAGGCCCACACTGCTGTTTCGCAACAATAAGCGATGCAGACTGTAATAGCTTCACTAATTGTGATACTTGCTTTGCGTTGCTTTTTATTTGTACCTCCAAAGATACATATACAAATAATGTAAAATGTATATCAAATAATGTAAAATATATGTAGCGATTTTAAGGCCATTCTACAATAGCGTAAACGTAGTCGTAAGTGGTTGTAACATATTCAGAATGTATTCAGAACGCACTTTTTCCGATAATTGCGCGCATTTAGCATATGGTTTTCGTCATAATGTAACGTAAACTATATGCAATACGCTATTGTAATCGGCTTTATATATGTAGAAATGAGGTTAACTTACATGAGAAGGGATAAAATTTTGTACCGGCAGTGACGAGAGATAGAGTGCGTCGAATGCGTTCAGATTCCATAAACCACTCGGGAGCTTCTCGCTAGCTCCGCCCACTCACCCGGTCACCCAGCGATCACCTACCAGGTGGCGAATCTGAACGCACCCTAACCCACGCGCGGAACTCGGTAGGTTTATCAAGTACTCTGGTCTGTAAAGCGCGTCATCTAACCCGCGCGCGGAACTCGGTAGGTTTATCAAGTACTCGGGTTTGTAAAGCGCGTCATCTAACCCACGCGCGAAACTCGGTTACAACTTTGTAAAGCGCGTCATCTAACCCACGCGCAAAACTCGGTAGGTTTTACAAGTACTCGAGTTTGTAAAGCGCGTCATCTAACCCACGTGCGAAACTCGGCAAGATTAAAAAGTACTCGGGTTTGTAAAGCGCGTCATCCGACCCACGCGCGAAACTCGACAAGTGCAAGTGCCCATCTACACTAGGTGTTTGAAGCCCCAAGCCTTGTGCTTTATGCTCTAACCTGTGGCGTATTTCCGGCTCAAAGCCCTAAGCGATTTGGCCAACGTTGATCTTTTAACGCGCGAAATGGAATCGTTTGTGTGTGTTTGACATTCTGTAGAAATGTGTTGGAAAACTTTTATTCAGAGTCTCTTCGCGAAAAACTAAACTATAAAGGGTTTCTGTGTCGCCGCATTCCGGGTATATAGAGTAGGTTCCGTAAACTATGTTTGTAATAGTCTTTTATTTGCAACATGTCAGCTGTCTGTCTTTAACGCTCTGTGTGTGAAATGTTTATTTAAAATAAACTGACAATTCGTTACATTTTCAGGCTAAAGTGTGTAGACGCTTTGTGCATCGTTCATCAGATTACGGGCCCAGGACGCGAGGCGGAAAATACAAATATTTAAAAGGCAGTGAAACCGATAAATTTATCGATTGTGTTTTGCCGACGTTGTGTTTGTCGTGACAAGAATATGACGGAGAATATTTCAAACGATCGTAGCGGTTTTACCAAGCATGGATTTCGCTCGCTGAATTGGACCAATTACCATCATTGGCCACACAAGATGTTTGTTCTTCTCTGTAAGAAAGATGTGTGGAAAGTCACCGGAAAAAAAAGGCAATGCCCACAGAGTAAACTCCAGGTTGGATTGCGCTCAATCGTCAAGCTAACGCGACCATTGGTTTAGGAATCAAGGATGCTCAACTTAGCACGTCGTAGGATTTCGTACTGCACACGAAATGTGGACTGTTTTCGACAAGATATATAATCGACCGTTGTTGGACGCGCAAGTTTTCGACATTATCGTCATGGAAAATTTACACAATCAAAGTGGACATGGCCGAAACCATGGCCGAGTACATGGATCAGATGCAAGATTGAGTTTTTCAAATTCAACGCGCCGGAGGCCAAGTACGAGATGAAGTCAGTTGTTGGTCCGTCACACATTATCGGAGCAATGCCGGATTCCTGGGAAACTTTTATTTCAGGTATAGAATCGAGTCCACCTGAAATTAAGACACCTGATTACGTAAATCAGAAGCTCAAGTCCGAGTATGAGCGACGTGAGGATCGAAAGGAAGCTCAAGTACACGATATAATAAAAGTAGCTGCTGTGGCCATCAAGTCTAATCGAGGGGCAAACTGCAAGTCAAATAATGGAAAAACATGCAATAATAATAATAATAATAATAATAATAATAATTATAACCAGGAGACGCGTGCTTGTTGTAATTTTGGTAAACGAGGACATTTAGCAGCAAAATGTCGAGACCCGAACAAAGACAAGGACAAGGACAAGGCGGATTCAGCTTTTCATGCACTAGTTTACAACGAGAATCGTCACTTGCGCAACTCGCACTAAAAAACTCTAGATTGACTCGGTTGTGTTGGCATGGTGTTTGGATTCAGGAGCGACGAAACATGCGACGAATGATTGCAACTTTTTCTCATTTCCAACAGGTTAAAAGGTACTACATGTCTGATGCCAACGGACACTGTGTTTGAAGATTGCCGAAATTGGTTTTCTGGTATTATCTATCAGCCATCGTTAAAAATCTGGAGAAATTAAACGACCGCAGCTAAATGACGTACTGTATGTACGGTACTTTGGTGGAGAATCTGTTATCGGTTTCGCGAGCATTGAAGAGCAATTTGGCAATTTATGTCAAAGAACAAGTTGCTACTGTGGCTACAAATTGCAAGAGGGATGACGGACCACCTCGAGTAATGACTCAAGCCAATCTGGATGAAAATCTCAAGGTTGGAGCTTTATCCAAACAAGAGATTGCACGTGCTTTGAAGATTTCCCGTTTGTTGTTACATCAATGGCATCGTCGTTTCGGTCATCGAGATGCTGCTGTAATTCGGAGGTTGGTTGGCAGAAAACTTGTTACTGGTATGGAATTTCGAGCAGACGATAATGGCAATGGAATCTGCGAGTGTTGTATTGAAGGAAAATTAATTACTAAATCTTGTCCAAACAGTGCAAGTACTGGAGAAAAACCGCTCGAATTAATACAAAGTGAGCTCTGTGTGACCTCCTTTGCCGGTGACATTTGCAGGAGGTAATTGATACATTTTGACGTTTATTGAAGACTATTTACGCTATACAGTAGTTTAACTTTTAAAACAAAACAAAGTCACTAGAGCTGTTGAGGATTATGTCGACTGCGTGAGGACATGATTTGAACGTGAAATTGAAATCATTCGCACACAGATAATGATGGACGTGAATATGTCAACAGAGAAGTTTGAGATTTTCAGAGAAAACGTGGCATTAAACAACAATTTACAGTTGCTTAGACTCCGCAGGAAAATGGTGTTGCGGAACGTAAGAACCCAAGTTTGGTGGAAATGGCTCCTTGTATGCTGATGGACGCAAAGATGGCCAAGAGATTCTGGAGCGAGGCTGTTTGGTGGGCTACTTTACTTTAGAATAAATTGCCAACGTTGCATGCGTTGATGAAACTCTTTTTCAACTTTTTTGAGGAAAGAAGCCCAATGTCAGTCACCTTTGAGTCTTTGGAGCCAAGGTATGTAGTCTTGTGCCACGAGAACATGGTTGAAAATTGGACAACAAGACTGTGGAAGGAATCTTGGTCGGATATGGAGACGATGTAAAAGGATATTTTTATATCGAATTTTAATCCCAAAGACTAAAAGTGTGGTACAGTCGTACTGTTGGAATTGTTGAGAATTCTACCGAGCAGAAGAAATCGATCAAAGAACCAGAGGGAGATTGGCATCCCAGTTAAGAACAACAAAGATGACAAATCTCGAAGCAAGTCAAAAACAGAGGGAGGTGGTTGGCATCCTGATGTGGATAATGACGATGATGATGATGATGATGATGATGGTCCATTGAAAACTACAATTCCTACTCAACCATTATTAAATTCAGGCGACGATAATGATGACGATAGCGATGACGAATATAATAGCGTTGAATCCGAAAGAGAAGATTTTCATCATGTTGCTGAAGATGATGATGATGATGAAGAAGAAGAAGAAGAAGAAAAAGACAATCACAAAGAAGATGATGATGATGATGATGAAAAAGATAACATGTTTTTAAACAGGACGTTTTTGTTGAAAATGTCAACATGTTCCTGGAGAGGACATTTCTGTTGAAAATGTTAACATGTTCCTGAGGAAGACGTTTCTGTTGGAAATATCCCTATTGTTGAAAAGAAGAATATTGAAAATGTTTCTAAAGATTCAAGAGCGGGCATCTTGTTCCTCTTCAACACAAGAATTGCAACGTTCTAAACGGGCTACCTACAGCTGGACGACTTACACCCAAACGATATGGATCAGCAAGATTGGTGTCAGCTATCAATGCTGAGCCTAGTAATTGGACAGAGGTTCAGCATTTACCACTCTGCCAGAGGGAGCTTTGGACGCGAAAGCTGCACAACGAAGGATAAAGCTGCTCAACAAATATCGAGTTTGAAATCTTGTTCACTTTCCACCTAAGCGAAAAACCGTCTCGTGTCGATGGGTGGTGAGGAAGAAACTCGATGCAGCGGGCCGTCCTCATACTTACAAAGCTCGTGTTTAGTCGCACGAGATTTCTCACAAAAATAGTTTGGCGAGGATTATGACGAAATCTATGCACCTGTTGTCAGGTATGATACAGTTTGTGCTTTATTAGCTAGCGCTGCCCGAAAGAAGTTGTATATTCAACAACTCGATGTACAAAGTGCCATATCAACGGCCTTTTACAAGAAGAAATCTATAAGGAAAAACCACCATGATTTATTCCCAAAAGGGTCAGGAACATAAAGTGTGTAAACTTTGAAAGTTTATACCGTCTTAAACAATCCGCACTTGCTTCGGAATCGTCGAGCGACAAATGTATTGACAGAGCTTAATTTTCAGCCTAGTACAGCGGATGCATGTTTTTTTTTATACCGTGTAGAGAAGGATAAATTAATTACTTGTATTCTCCTCTACGTTGGGGATTTGCCAATAGCTGGAAAGACTGTCAACATTACTGGAAGAATAGGCAAGCGATTATGCAGTCATTGCGAAATTCGTCGTCATGTAGGCAAGGTATCATATCATCTCGGCATCAAGGTGCAACACGACAAGAATGGAGATTTCTTATCAAGTCAAGAAGCCAAGATTGAACAATTACTCCAACTTTATCAACTGAATGAAGCAAAAGCGGCTAAAACTCGCATGTTTTTTAGCCAGAGATCTTGAGAATAGTCCATTATTGTGTCAAACAATCATCAATATCGACAAGCAATTGCATCTCTTGTGTGTTGGACTACTATTTCACGACCTGATGTGGCTGCTGCTGTCGGTTTTCTAGCTAGAAAAGTAGAGACTCCAACTCGCATGGACTGGAATGCAGTCGAAAGAATAAATCGTCATCTCGCCGGCACTAGGAATTACAAACTTGACCCATCTTCAACCAGTGATGATATTCTTTGCTGTTTTGTGAATGCTGATTGGGCCGTTGATAAACAAGATTGAAAATCAACATCCGGTTATATATTGTTAAACTTGGATCAAGTGCTATTGCCTATGGAGCAGTTAGATACAAACCTCGGTATCAATGTCGTCAATCGAAGCAGACTACGTGACCGCTTCTCAACCGCAGTCCAAAAACTTGAATGGTCACGTCAGCTAGTCATTGATACGAACCTTCTTCCTGAAGGTGCTTGTCCAGTATTTGATAATGTTCAGAAATGTATAAAAATAATTCAATCCGACAAATTTAACGCTGCAACTAAACATATTGATGTTTGTCATCATCAGCTTCGACATCCTGGTGAGAAAGGTATAATCGACGTTCGTTCTTGTCCTATGGAACAGATGATGGCAGATATTCCAACGAATATCCATTAACACACACAAGTCCAGTTCAACAAGCAGCTTTCTACAGCAATCGGAATCTAGATTTAATTATTTATAAGTTTATATTATCGTATCGTCGAGAGGGAGTGTTGGAAAACTTGTATTTAGCGTCTCTCCGCAAAAAACTAAACTATAAAGGGTTTATGTGTCGCCGCATTCCGGGTATATAGAGTAAGTTCCGTAAACAATGTTTGTAATTGTCTTTTGTTTGCAACGTGTCATCTGTCTGTCTTTAACGCTCTGTGTGTGAAATGTTTTTTAAAAATAAACTGACAATTCGTTACATTTTCTGGCTAAACTGTGTGTAGACGCTTTGTGCATATTTCACAAATATGAATAGAAAAAAAAATTAGCAGTCATCGGTTCAACTCACATGAGCAATATACTTTTGTACACGTATTTGAAGGGAAAAAGATGGAGGAGAGATGGTGGATGAGGAAAATTAATCAACAAAGAGTACAGCAAAGAGTATATAATTTGTTTAGACAGTTTTATTTTACGGATAAAGAAGAGTTTTTCAAATATACAAGAATGAATACAAGACAGTTGGATTTGCCTAGTTGTCACTTTGAGGTTGGTATCAATAGCCAGTATCATTGTCCAGTATCCTTTTTATATCTTTGTATAAAACATAATTACAAATCGTCTCTTGTCTCGACAGTTACCTTGAAACCGACTCCAAAAATGAAATCGGCTTCATCGGCGTTGTCAGTTCCCGTAATGGAGAGCCAGGGTGCGAGGCAGCAGCCCGGTACACCGGCGGTGCGAACCAGAGGAGAGAAAAAGATCAGGTGCTCTACGCCTGTTCCACAGAGAGTGCTGAGCAGGACAAGGAGGTCGGTTCGAGCGACGAGACGGAGCTAAACGTCACTCTTCCGTCATACGATGGAGGAGACGAGCCGTCAATGGAGCACGAGGCAAGCCAACACGCCTTGATGAGTGAGCAGATGAGGCGAGCGAGGCGGAAACTAACCTATACGCGTAGATAATAAGGTTTAATGTAAATAATCCTCGAATCCCTTCCAAACGGGTGTATAACGAAAATATAATAGATATAGTAGCGTACAAACAAGTAGTTGCATAACGTAGAGTTATAGCGGTAAACGGAGCCATAATTTCGTGATGATTATTTTATTTCATTTCATTTCATTTTCCGTGCCGGAAATTAATTATCATTATTTGATACTTGGACACTTTTTCGATGCATAAAGGGTTAAATTTAGCAAACATGACAAATTCATATTTTGATTGATATATCGAGCAAGTGAGAGACGGATGAATGCCCTTATGCGTCGATATCGAGTCAATAATGGTGCATGATAAATCTGTAAAGGTGTCAAAAGTCATTGGCGATTACGATTCTGACCATTCCTCTAATATTTTAATAATATTTCAATTTATTCTTTTGATTTCTCAACATCGAGTTTGAGAGATATATACATTCGTGTTGTTCAAAGCCTATAAAAGGCATATATTATTCTAGTGCGAGAAAATCAGCGATTTTCTACAATTATTGAGATTTAGGCCCAAACGGATAAATCGTGTGCGGATAGAGCGAGAGTGATTAATGTAAGCAATGGTGAACATGCTCGTGTGATTTTTGTGATCAATTTCCCATTGTTTTACGTTTTGACAATCAAAAGTGAGATGGTTAAATAATTGATATTTGCGCGATATAAATGCATGGTATTTGTCAATTGGACGTGAGAAAACGAGCGATGTAGTTTGTTTTGCGATTTCGGCATTAT
Organism: Temnothorax rugatulus; assembly: GCA_035220575.1. NCBI lineage: Eukaryota > Metazoa > Arthropoda > Insecta > Hymenoptera > Formicidae > Temnothorax > Temnothorax rugatulus. The sequence goes on along the minus strand of JASTWL010000699.1, from coordinate 42,735 downwards.
TTAAACTTTTTTATGAAAAACATAAACAATCACAATTTTGACATTTCAACGTTATATTCGTGTTCAGAGTGGCTCATGGAGAGCGAATATATAATTTTTACGATAATTTATGCGTTATTTCGATTAGCGACCATTTTGTGTCCATTTGTTAATTAAAGCGTTTTTTGCGAATCCAAAGTGTGGGTTATCTTAGTCAGCGATAATACAAGTGTGCTACGTCGAGAAAACTTGAAATTTATCAATATTTAAAGTTTTTGCAAAATTTGTTAATTAACGAATTTTGTGAAAACGCAACGACGGATTATAATGTTTAGTGGGGTCACAGAAGCCCAAATATATAATTTTTATTCGATATAAATGCTTTATTCTACTTGGTGCAAGTTTCAATGAATTTGTTAATTAATGATAAATTTAATGTTTCGACGATGGATTCAAGTTCAGTAGAGCCCAAGGAGCTCGAATATATAAATTTTACTTCAATTTTACAAAGATTTGCAAAATTGTTTATTTATAACATTTTCTCAACAAACGCGATAGATTCGTGTCGGCCGAGGTACTAGCGAGTCCTCCTATATAATTTTTACGTTGATCACACGTTTATTTCTGAAACTCGCATTTTCTGCGGAAAAGCGGAGAAATTAGCGAGTTGCTGAATTTTATTGATTTTTATCATTTATACTTGCTGAAATACTTACCTGATGAGTCCTGGAGATCCTGGATGCGTACCTGAAAATAAAAGAGAGTAAATTGGAAAGATTGATTAATGCAATTGTGATATTGGCTAATTATCTGTGTAATGAGCAGGGAAACTGCGAATGTGTATATATAATATTACATATTGCAAACGGGTATGCGTGCAACATTGTAAACGGGGATTCATCATATTTATACACTATTCACTTGATATTTTCTAGAGGGAAAATTACGTAAACTTTCCAAGGAACATGTCTCGTTGCAAGTTTCGAGAGCTAATTTAGAGTCGGCTAAATTCAAAGGGTCGGCATTTCGATAGATGTGTTTCGCGACGCAGAAAAATACGTTAAAAGCTTTAGAGAAGGACAGCTACATGTTGGGAAGTGGGTGGTTAGGCTGGGTGTGTCAGCCCGTGATTGGTGGATCGAGACCGAGTGGGGTACAACTGCCGGAGAGGGTATATAAGCCAGCGCCAGAGACCAAGCGAGGTCTTCTCCGATCGACCGAGCTACAAGTGCGGTCTTTAGCGACAGTGTGTGTGTGTTTCGGGAAATACCGTGTGCGGACTTTGAATATTTTCGAAGAATCGTGCGCGGACTTGAAATGTATTCTCGAGATCGACGAACAAAAGATGAGCCGGTTGTGCTTAGCGTGCATCTCGGATACTTGCAAAAATCTTTTTGTTGCGATTATTCAACGCGGGCTGTGCGTGATATCGAAAAGTACCCGGCCAACGCCGTAAACCATCCGAATTCACATTATTCGCCTTTCTCTACTTGTGCAAGAGTATAATAAATATATTTTATTGTTATTGTTGAATCAATACAATTCTCAAAATTCATTTACCAATACTTTCCTTCGCTTCGAATTATCGTTTCGTGTAACTTGATCGAGTGCGCGGCATTGCACAGAGACTTGTCGAGATTACGCAGCGAGGTGGACAGCGAACGATAGTGGGACAGCGAGGAAGGAAGCCACGTCTCTGAAGATGTACGCTGGCCAGTAACGTTCTGTATTCAAGCGTTAAATACAGTGGCGACCATAATGAATATCGAAAAGTGAGTACTTGTAATTTCTCAGACCAAATGTTTGGTCACAACCGCTCAATGATTCCCAGCGTTTTCCTGCTTCACTGGCTACAACAATATAAAAATATCGGTACAAATGTACTAGAGTTTTATTTATATGATGATGTACAAATTATAACCTACCTGTACAATTTAAAGTTTCAGCTATTGTTTCCCACTTGATATCTTTCAATTTATTATCCTTTCAAGTTTTACATTTTTTTTCGTACAAACATGGATTTGCTTGCACAATAAAAATTAAAAGTTGATCGTCAATTTCGAACATTTCCACAAATTGTTCCTCCTCAACGTCCGACATCGTGGCTGCATTTGTCATAAACTATAGCTATAAATCATGTTGGCCAAGTAAATTAAAATGTCCGCGCAATTCTCTCCTTGGTTGAGAGAATTTCGGTCCCCAGGTTCTAAGCCTCATGCCCCGAAAAAGATGGGAGGTGGCCAACTCGCTTCGGGCTTTCAGCAGCTTAGGACTTGGAGCAGCGCGAGGAACGCTCAAGGCCGGAAATACGTCACAGTTTAGAGCATAAAACGTAAGGCACAGTGCTTAAAACCTACCTATCGTAGATGGGCAACTCATTGTCAGTCTTAAAACAACGTTTAAGCTTAAAACAAAGACTAGGGCTTAAACCACCTATTGTAGATGGACACTAAAAAGTACTCGGGTTTGTAAAGCGCGTCATCTAACCCACGCGCAAAACTCGGCAAGTTTAAAAGGTACTCGGGTTTGTAAAGCACGTCATCTAATCCACGCGCAAAACTCGGCAAGTTTAAAAGGTACTCGGATTTGTAAAGCGCGTCATCTAACCCACGCGCAAAACTCGGTAGGTTTATCAAGTACTCGGATTTGTAAAGCGCGTCATCTGACCCACGCGCAAAACTCGGTAGGTCTCTATCAAGTACTCGTGTTTGTAAAGCGCGTCATCTAAGGGTGCAGTCCCATTAAGCACGGATCGGACTGACGGATCGGATTCTGCTAGGAAATTCTAGTGAATTCTTGATTCCGCTATTCCTTCCGATCGGAACGCGTATATTTCCTCAATTCTGGACGGATCGGGCGGGTGTTTCTGTCCGCGCAAGTTTTAAAACGCCGTTGTATTGGAAAAATATCATCAGAGTGTGTGCTTTTATTCCGAATTGTCCCACAATCCACGTGGTGCGCGTGCTGTGCATTTTAATAAGGATCTCGTACGTAACAAGCTGAAATTCTACAAGACGAGTACCAACCACATCGTGGAAAAGGGCCGGTAATGATAATTTTAAATATAGGTCATATGATTATATAGTTTTGTTTGTTTACCAAAGAAAATCTGAAATTGACACCTCTATTGACAAAATCTACGTGGAAACGTCGACAATGCACATGATAGCAATACTTTTTTTTTATATTATTAAACATTATTTGAACGCATGTATGTGGATTTTTTTCACAATGTGGTTTCACCACTTTGTTTTTCCATCTGGTTTTCATCGTATGATTTTCAGTACGTAGATTTTTTCAATACGAACAACATATTAAATATTATGCGATTCATGTGACATGTGTTCATATTTGCAGGCTGTAAGATGCGGTTACTGTGGGCGGATGATGTACGGATCCTGTGCGGACATTGAAGCCCATAACTGCTTCAAAAGCTATGATGAATATATCCATGTCCTCGTTGTTGACGAGAAGGGGCGTGCTGCAATGAGCAATTTTATTTGCAAGCAAATATCTCTCAACATTAGTTTGCAAATATTAAATATATTTTACAAGTATATCATTTATGTATAAACAGAATTGAAGGAAGTGGGGGAAAGTACGCAGAGAGACGCACCACCATCACAGAGAGTAGTAATGTGAGTCCATACTCCATACTCGGCAGATATCATGGACGAGATGCTCATCGATGCCGTAGAGCAGAGACCAGGTCTGTGGAATCAAAAATTGCCAGTTCAAAAGCGAACGTTCTCCTGTGTACGAGGAGAATTGTGGGATAAAGTCTTTGATAATCTTGGTAATACATAATCATTTTACTTTGTTTTGTGTACTCATGAATGTATATTTATAAATCTGCACTCGCAAGTACAGAGCTAATGTACGTTTGTATTCGTGTAAGCGAGCTGTAGCGGGATTCAAATAACTCTGACAATTTCAGTATCATTTGCGCAGGTATTATACATGTGGTAAAAAGCTGCGCAATGATATCGAAACTGTCGTTGAGGAGTTACAGAGAGAATCCCGCCTCTGAATTCGTAATTTGAACCAGGGATTTTCTGGTTTTAAGGATGTAGCGTGGATGAAATCTCGATGGACGTACCTGCGGGACTGCTAGTCAAAAGCTCGTAAAAAAATGAAAGGTTACGTACGCAGCGGACCGGGTGCGGAAGCGGGACATCCGCAGAAAAGTACATTCCGCTTCTATTCGAGGATGCAATTTCTAGACGAGGCTGCACAAGAAACCCCGTATGTACGTAATACCTTGTCCTGAATGGAGGGATAAAAGCTACGGTGTGAGTTAAAATTTTTAAAATATTGACTTGTGTGCATAGATGCAATTTATATATTGTACAGACTGCATCTATGCACACAAGACAATATTTTAAAATTTTGATTTACACCACTTGCACCACTATGGCTTTTACCCCTCCATATATATTACCCCTTTAATATATAAAAAAGTATATTTTTTTTACATAACTTTGCTGTTCAATTTTAGTACAACAAGCTCTCTACCACAAAACATATGTCGTGACGAAGATGGTGCACGGATCCTAAACGATTCGCAATTCAAGGAATGTAATGTGTCTTCTCCATGAACTTGTAGCATGCCAGACAATCCGGAAAGAGCAAAAAGGTTGGCCACGAAAGTAGACCACGAGAAAAAAAAAAGTGAGCTAATTTTGAATAATTGATAATCGACACACGTCTCATAGATTTTCATAATTAATTGGTACATCTTTATACTTTTTACAACTTAATAAATTGTCATATCGTGCTGATTTTTCATAGAAATTTGTCGCAGTATTGTAATTGTCTGAAATTGATCTTTTTATTGTGCATTTTCTTATATATTTTTTACTATTTTTTTAATTTTATTTATGTTTTTATTATAATTGTGTTACTTTTTTCATGGACAATCGGCTTTGTTCAACAATGTATAAAAATGTGGGAAAATTCATTACTTTGAACGCATTAAATAGAATTATTTGTGTTACAGGAAGACAGTACGACCCCGATGTGCAGGCACTGCATAACGACATACAGCAGCAGTTACTTCGCGAAAATGCGCCAAAGAAGGATGCAGTGGACAATTTCCTGGAGCAGTTGGGAGATATCCTGCGTAGGTTGAGCTAACTTTGAAGAACTGGCAAATGCAAGTAGAGCTGCTGCGTCTCGTTCACAGGGCAGAAGACGAAGAATTAGCGGAGGCGGAACTTCAAAGGCGATAAATTTTTTTCATTATTATTCTATTATATTTTGTACTATTATCTCGTTACCTTTATCTTTCTACCAATACATTATACACTACATAATAAAAGAAATAAAACATTCATTTCTATTTTAATAAAACCTGACAAGTAGTTAATATTTGGGTCTAAAAGAAATGAATACTTTGTTGATACTTTGAGGGTACGGGGCCGCATCATATAAGATGTCGGTGGAAATGCTTCGTCTCCCACTAGGACGTATGGAAATTTGAATCCGCTATTATCCAAATGCCTGTCCGGAGGCAGTTGAAGTGATTTTGTATCCAATAGGCGAGCAAGGTCACTGCTAGCAAACACACCCGCATCGCTACGCCTTCCTTCCGCTCCGATGTCCACGATGCTGAAGCAACAATTTGCATCACTCACAGCAAGTAGGTTGATGCTGTGATTACCTTTGTAATTATAGCAGGACGAGCCACTATTTGGTGGTGCCTGCAATCAACAAGAATACAATAATGTCAGATTTATTGAAAAATGTATGAGAAATGGTTGTATCAGATACCTGAATGATAATGTGCTTTCCATCTATAGATCCAATGCAGTTTGGAAATTGACAGATTTCCTGAAATTCGTCAGCAACTTGTTGCCAATTGTCAGCGGTGGGTTGCAGAAAAACTTTATCCTTCAAAACCTCCCACAATGCAGTGCAAGTCTCCCTTACGATTTTGGATGCTGTATTGCATGCAATACGAAATGCATACGAATGAGATGCTAAACTGTCACCGGATGCTAACCAGCGCAAAGTCAGCTGCAATCTTGTACAAGCTGAAATTGGAATTCGACAAACTTCTTCTTCTCAATCCGTGGTCCAACTAACGTTAGCAGTTCTTCAAATACTTCCGGAGTCATTCTGAAGTAATTGAAGAACTCTTCACGATCGGTTATTTGCATCTCAACGACTAAATTGTCACTTGCACCTTGTAAATGCCTCATTTCGTGCGTAAACATTGGTCGTACCCAGAATTTCCGTTTCTTTCTCATATTTTCCAGTTTTTGCAATAAAACGATGTAACCTAAATATAGCTTTCGCACTCTGTTGAACACCGGTACAGCATGCCAAGTTGGTAAATTGTTCGCCGTTTGCAGTATTTTTAACATAACTAATAAGACTGTTTTTTCATCCATCGTTATGTGTTTCAATATGTTATTTTCACACACAAGCCACGTTAAAGTTCCTCATCTTCTTTTCCAATCTAGCTGTGGGCCTTTTCAATGAGCAGTCCCTCCAGCAAGCCAAAATCCAGATATATGGGACGATGTCCAGATACATATGACGCATGTCCGTTCCGTTCCGTAAAAAGTTTCTCCACCAGCCTCCCATGTAGCAAAAACGGAACGGAATCTGGTTACAAAATATATTTCACTTCTACAATTCAGTATTTCAGAGTACTCACAACAATGTTATCGGCAAGATAATTGCACAAATAATGTATGTTTATTGCTTCAGTCGCATCAAAATAACGATATATCGATAAATTAAGCACATTTACCTGCGACCGAAGCGACATTCCGATCCGTTTCTGCTACATGGGACTGGTAGAGGAAATTATTACGGAACGGAACAGGAACGGACTGCTCAATTCTAGTGAGAAATCCGATCCGTCATTCCGATCCGTGCTTAATGGGACTGCACCCTAACCCACGCGCGGAACTCGACAAGTTTATAAAGTACTCGGGTTTGTAAAGCGCGTCATCTAACCCACGCGCGAAACTCGGTAGGTTTTACAAGTACTCGGGTTTGTAAAGCGCGTCATCTAACCCACGCGCGAAACTCGGTAGGTTTTACAAGTACTCGGGTTTGTAAAGCGCGTCATCTAACCCACGCGCGAAACTCGGTAGGTTTTACAAGTAGTCAGGTTTGTAAAGCGCGTCATCTAACCCACGCGCAAAACTCGGTAAGTTTTACAAGTACTCGGATTTGTAAAGCGCGTCATCTAACCCACGCGAAACTCGCTGTTACAAGTTTGTAAAGCGCGTCATCTAATCCATGTGGAAATCAGGCGACTAGACTGAAAAGTATTCACATTCTTGTGTAAAATTGAAACAAAAATGAAACGGGAACGTGACCTGAAATACCGAAACAAAATGGGTAAAAATTGTAAAATTGCTTGAAATTGAATGATTGATAAAGATTGTTACATTACTTGAAATTGCGAGATGACAAAATGAAAGAGTAACAAATTATTGACAATTACTCGGAAATTGAAAAAAATTTGCATATTCTAGTTGAATTGCTCAAAAGTGATGAATTGACATAAATTTCAGTACAATTGACAAAAAATTGAAGAAATTCTCTCGTGACAGAAAATGTGACGAAAAATTACAGTAGAATTGAAATATGATTGACAGAAATTCCCTGTGTAAAATTACTCGAAAGTGAAAAATGGACAGAATTTTCTTGTAAACTTGAAAGTAGATTGGCAAAAAATTCACGGAAAAATTGACAAAAATTCAGACAAAAAAATGGAAAAAAAAAGTAAAAATGAAAAATTGACATGCGAATCTGAGGGAGTACATTGGAATAAAATTGGCAAAAATTTCCGATAAAATAAAAGTAACATTGACAGAAATTAAATGTAAAATTACTCGAAAACAAGAAATACTGGCGCCGGCGTTTCGCGCGCCGGTGCCTAAAATCTTGAAATTTCAACGATTGAAAAAAAATTGGTTAGATGGTGCGCTTTACAGTTTGATCAAAATTTTGAAACGGCGTTGGCGCCAAATATTTAGAAATTTTTGTGAAACGCAACCGGCGTTTTGCGCCGGCGAAAAACGCGCAAAAACTTTTGCCAATAGTAAGATTTTCAAAATTTTCCAAAATCCTCCAAAATTTTGCAAAATTGTCCAAGAAAATTTAGAAAAATCAAAATTTTCCAAGAAAATTTAGAAAAGTGTCAAAATTTTCCAAGAAAATTTAAAAAAATCAAAATTTTCCACAATTTTATTTTCCACTAAAATTTACAATTTTCCGAAAATTTTCTACAATTTTCCAAAATTTTTCAAGTTCAATTTTTCATAATTTTCCAAAATCCTCCATAATCTTCAGAAATTGTTCAAGAAAATTTAGAGAAATGTTGCAAAACTTGAAAATTTTCCTAAATACTAAATTTACCAAAATTTTTCAAAATCCTAAATCTTTTAATTTTCAAAGTAAAATTGTGGTAAAAATGAGATATAATTGCTTAAACATTAAAGCAAAAGTGAAAAAATTAGAGTTGATTCAATCGTGTTTATGCGATTGATGGAAATGAGAGTAAAATTTTAAACAAAATTGACCTAAAATTGACACAAAAATCAGACAAATGGAAAACCAGCTAGAACGAGAAACGGTCTGAAATAAATTTTCCAGTTTAAATTGATATGAAATTGACGAAAAACTCACGAAAATTGACGTAAAATTTTGGCGATTAAATTGAAGCGGTTGAAATTGTTGAATAAAAGTAAAAATTACAATGACCGGAAATGCGCGATTCCAGCAGAGAACTGAAATGGACAAAAAATCCCGGTAAAATTTATGTAAAATTGACAAAAAAATCCCATGTTAAATTGTTCCAAGATGGAAAAGAGACAAAAATTCAGGTAAAAATTGAAAAAAATTGAGTGACGATAAAGTAAAATTGGATGAAAAATGACAAAATTGCTCGAGTGGAAAAAAGTTGATAAAATTCAGGGTAAAATTGATGCGAAATTGAGGGGAAAATTGTCCAGATAATTGCTTGAAAATGAATGAATGATAAAAATTCCCGGTGATTGAAATAAAATTGACAAAAGTTACAACGTTGCTCGGAAATTGAAATGAAAATTGACGGTAAATTTCCGGCACAATTGCTTGAAATTGATGAATTGAGCAAAAATTTCGGTAAAATTAAAAAAAAATTAAAAATATCCAAGATGGCAAATCCGGACAGAACGTGATGCATGATTGACAAAAATTGCAAAATTGCTCGAAAAAATATTTGTAAAAATTTCAATAAAATTCAAACAAACGTGTGAACGGACCGTGAAAAAGACAAATTCAAGTGACAAAATTGTAGTGACAAAATTGTAAAATAAAAGTAAAAATGATGATTGAAGCGCAACTCGGGTAAATTGATGTAAAAATTACAAAAATTCCGGGTATGATTAAAGTGGAAATCAACAAATGATTATGGCAAAATTGACAGAAATTGAAATTGACAAAAAAAGCAAAATTGCTCCAATGTCCACAATTGCTCGGAAAGTGATGAAAAAATTACAAAAATTCCCGGTATGATTGAAACATAATTCCCGGAAAAATGAAACAAAATTGCTCAGAAATGCCAGAAAAATTGACTAAAATTGGCAGAAATTGAAACGAAAGACACTTGCGCCGGCGTTTCGCGCCAGCGTTCAAAACCCCGAAATTCAACGATTGGAAACAGAGATGGGTTAGATGGGGCGCTTTACATACAGCGCGGGCGAAAAACACTGGCGCCGGCGCTTGGCGCCGGCGAAAGAAACGCGCCGGCGTTCAAAATCTTGAAATTTCAACGATTGGAAACAGAGATGGATTAGATGGGGCTCTTTACATGCAGCGCGGGCGAAAAACACTGGCGCCGGCGCTAAAAATCTTCAAATTTCAACGATTGAAGATAGAGATGGGTTAGATGACGCGCTCTACATACACGAACACTGTCACCGGCGTTTCGCGCCGGCGAAACAAACTGGCGCCGGCGCTTCGCGGCGCCGGCATTCAATAGGCCAGAATTTATTCAATATTGAATGAATTTTGGAAAATGTATCCAAAATTTCTTGGAAAATTTTTTAATTTCGGAACATTGAAAAATTATTGAAAATTTTTTAAAATTTTTCAACATTTTTCAAAATTTTCTCGAAAAATTTTGATTTATAAAAAATTTTGATTTTGAAAAATTTTCTTGGACAATTTTGCAATTTTCTTGAAAAATTTTTCAACATTTTTAGATTTTCTCAATAATTTTCCAAGAAAATTTTGCAAAATTGTCCAGTTTCCAAAATTTTCGTACAATTTTTCAAAATTTTTCCTCATCTTTTATTTTTCAACAGTTTGACTTTTGTAATTTTTATTTCAATTTCACAATTTTATTGCTTCAATTTTACTGAAATTTTCAACTTTTTTCATGAATATTTGTGACAATTTTGTTTTTGATTTTGACATGCAATTTTTACACATTTTTCATCGTTTCAAACAATCGTGCAATTCAATATCAATTTTCTGTCAATTTTGTTTCACCTTTGTGTCAATTTGTGTCACAAATTTACTCGAATGTCAATTTTACTTTATTCACATCAATTTTACTGATCCACAGCTACAATTTGACTCTTTTTGCTTCAATTTTGTAGCAATTTTTCTCGATTCATTGACATTCGTTGGCAAACAATTTTACTCTTAATCTTTGCCAAATTCTTTTCAATTTGAAACAATTACAATTTTTATCAATCATTCAATTTCATTGGACATGCGATATTTGCGTCCTTTTTCTCATCAATTTCTGTCAATTTTTGTCATTTATTTTCGCACCATCGAGTTATTTTACTTGAATCATCATGCAATTAATCTTGCAATTTTTGTCAATTTAATCATTTAATTCCTTTTCAAATTTGTCAATTTCAAGCAATTTGTAATCATATCCATTAGTTTAAATTACGCATTCCGATAAATTTTTTTCTTCATCATTGCTAAATGTTTTTTTTTTTTTTTTACTTTTTGTTTTTCTCCGACAATTTTCATCAATTTCGCTCGAATCATTCCGACAATTTTGTCAATTTCACTTCAATTTCAGGTAATTGGTCACATTTAAATTTTTTCCATTTTACCCCTAAATTTCCGTCAATTTTTTACATCAATTTTACCGACATTCTTATAATTTTTGGTTTTACTTTCGAGCATTTGAATAGCATTTCTTTTCAAAAAAGAAAAAAGAAAAAAAAAAAGCTCAATTTATCCCAAAATCAATTCAAATTACCTCACAATTATTCCCAATTTAGTCCAAAATCAACCCAAATTATTTCGTCATTGCACCAAATTACCCCCCCCTCGCCCCTATCATTGTTCCGAATTACCCCATCAGTGTTGCAAATAACCCCCAGAATTATTCCAAATTACCCCAGAATCGTTGAAAATTACCTCGGAATGATTTCAATTTACCCCAGAATCGTTCCAAATTATTCCAGAATGATTCCAAATTACCCAATCGGCTGTCCAAATTACCCATTCGGTCGTCCAAATTACCCAATCGGCTGTCCAAATTACCCAATCGATTGTCCAAATTACCCAATCGGCTGTCCAAATTACCCAATCGGCTGTCCAAATTACCCAAATGAATGTTCAAAACAACGGTGCGCTCTACCAACTCAAACACGGTCGCCCACGCTTGGCTAAAGAATCAAAGATGAGAAATCATTCTCGTATCATATTGTGTCATCTTTGATTTTAACTCGCGTTATACTTTTTTTTTTTTCATCACCAACTGAAATGACAAAGGTGTCCAGACATTGGTCTTGAGTCTCAAGTGTCGGCGGCATTGGTAGTACATTTATCTAAAATTTCTCATGATAAACACAAATGAATTACATGTATAAATATATATAACATTTTGTAAGCAATAAATTATATTGATACTTTTTGTGCGTGATTTGTTTTTTTGAGAAATGTGCAACAAGAACAAAATTATGCCCAAAATCCGGAAAATGCTTCATTTTCGTTCCATGTATTTCTTTACATATTAATATACATGATGTGTGTGTGTGTGTGTGTGTGTGTGTGTGTGTGTATGTGTGTGATATCAGCATGTCATCGATATATTAAAATAAGACATAGATTCCCGCAAAGTATAGCCATGTTCCGAGGTAAACAAAAACATCAATTCCCAAATATTTACAAAAGTACAAAAGTTTACGAAACATGGACCACTATACACGGCAAACTCTTGTATAATCATATTTTTCGACAACTCATTGCTTGTACAATCGGAAATTGCTGAAACGACGCAGAGGCTAGTGTGAGACAGTGTTTTCCGACTGTCTAAACTGCGTATTCTAAACCCGTCGTGTTTCGTTACAATTGGGAACGGAGCCTTTTAGTATTTCGGGGAAGCGGTAAACTTCCGGCGCGGTTACCGCTTGTCCAGGCCTTTCGAGTATTTATCATTTTTCGCTGCTACTTTATTGGTTGAACAATCAAACACATGCCCTCTGATCAATATCGTTCATATTTATATCGGAATATTGTACGAGTTTGATATGAGCGTCGTACATGAGGTCCTTGTGAAATTCTCATCGCCGTTGCACAAGATGAAATTATTTCATCATACATAATCAGAGCGATGTAATCACACAATCACCCATTAATTTCTATAAATGATAAATTATATCTTTCGACATTAATCGTACAGATGATTGACAGTCGCTTATGCTTCATTAATTTAATCGTGACACAACAGATTTTGATAAAACGGAATTTTTCAAGTGTCTCGTCTTTGCGATTAATGTCGAATTAATGGAATGGTGCTGTCTGTCAAGTCACAATTACGGTCTTAATTGCGGTCAATTTCGAATGAATGTAATTGACAAGCGGTTGTATACATGATTCTTTTTTTACGGACCTCTAATCAAATCTATTACACGCAAATATATTTATCATTCCTTGTATTTCATAAAAACATTCCGTGTGCATGAGTGATTGATTGTTCAAGTTGTGTACGTCCAACGGTATATTCACTTGAATGACAACAAGTCACATATCTGTGACCTGACCTGGTCATCGACAAATGTTTTATTCGCTAGTTGAAATTCCTACATCCCTCTATCAATTTGTAACTTTTGATTAAAAGAAATTGTAGAAATTTTTATACGCCTTTCGCAAAGAAGAAATTGGACAATTGTTTCTTTGAGATTGAAAGATTACGAGATGGATCGCACACATGCTCAACATGCCGTATTTGATTACGTAGCTCGTTTTATTTACCGGTATTTTATTTCTAAAAATTTGTTTCACGCTAAATTGTTGCAAGAAAATGTCAACAATTATCTGAAAACTGTTTCATGTCATACTACGTTTAATTGCAGTTTTGCGGCTATTCCAGACTGGTAGATTTGTCCAAGTATATTAAAAAAATTATATACTTGGAAATGTAGTGCGCTTTTCTATATTTTCCTATGCTTTTTGATACGAGTTGCATCTTTTCCGGTTTAAAAACAACGAGTTATTTGTATCAAATTGCGATATTGCAAATTTAGTATTTCGATTAATGTTGATGAAAAATCTGACATTTAAAGAATTATAATAAATTTGTCGTACCAAATTTACTGCAAAAATGTTTTCACAGACATTGACTCTACACACCGTCGAACAACTTGTTTCCATCAAAGTGCACAATTTGCTCATCATACAAAATTTCTCTAAAGGTGTATGGAAATTAATAATAGACAGACGGTATAAATTTCTGCAAGAAAACCCAAAAGATTCAATATAGAGGAAATTTTCTCATGGAAAATTTTTACGAAAAGCATTATTCAAACATTGAGAAATTTATATTTGACAAAAAGTATAAATGTCCTCGAGTTGGATTTGACAAAAGATGAATTTCACGAATCACAGATGTAGATGCAGATATATATATATATATATATATATATATATATATATAGAAATGCACTGTTAAAATAATATGACTTTTGTGTGTGTGTGTGTGTGTGTGTGTGTGTGTGTGTGTGTGTGTGTGTTATGTCAAATCGTCTGCGAAACGCCTATAAATATCAATGAAACATTCAAATATAATTCAGCTTTCGTAAAATGTATTTGTAGTTAAATTTTTGAAAACGTGCCGCGTTTAAACGCGACAAATTGTCAATTGACAAATGTTTGTTCTGTATGTGAATAATTTGTGTGCTGATGAAATGATTGATTTATCTGAAATTTGCCAGATCCAAACGTTTAGATTCTCCAATGACGTTCTCGAGAACGCCATGTCCTACAGCTCCTTGTGAGCACTATGTCTGTGCGTGATTCTTGACCGCCGCTAGGTGGTGTAACAGGTCGTCGTTTTGACCTCTTGAATCAAGCGATATCCTCGCCAAACACACATCCCGAGTTAAAAGAGCAAATGTGCAAAGTCGTCCAATTGTCGCCTCTGTTATCCGCCGCATTTCGCTGTTGTCCGTTGTTACTGTTTGCTTCATTCTCTTTCTCTATTGTTCTCTTCCGGAACTGTAATAAATTTTACAGTACATGACATTATTCACATCACATCATATTACGTTCTTTATATGACACGTGACGATATCGCGCTTACTTTCTGTTGTTGCATCGCTCCACGCGTTCTCCTTGGATTTTTTTCCTCATGTTTCATCGAGACATCTTGTGTCTCGCTAGGGCTTCCCGCTAGGGCTTGTAAAAATTTTTTGAAAAATACCAAACAATTCATCCGCTTGAACGCCAGCGGCCGAATCTTCACCCCAAACCAGTCTCACGGTGCTCGATCAAACTGTGTTTTGACAAAATCACAATACATACATTGTCACACGGTTCGGACACACTTTTAACATAAAAATAAACAGTATTTTTACCCTAGTTTTCAGGGCCTTGGACAAAAGTCTTTTGTCCGCCTCTGTTAATCTACATGTGGCTTGCGCCAAAGTCCAATATCCACACCGGTAAAAACCTGTGTCACCTTAAAGTACCTGAGATTGACCTCGAAGAAATTGTAAAAAAAAAATGAATAGAACGGGAATAGCACAGACGAGATGCGCGATAATAATTTATTACCAATTCTTCATTCTTTGATACTTTTGGACCATCATTGTCATTCTCATGTGGAAAAAGTAGAGAGAAAAAAATTTTTTCGACAAAATACAAGTTGGTCACTTGAAGAAAATTAGAAATTTTCAACTTTTCTCATTTTCCGGCTATAGATTCAATTTAAAATTTTTGTAAAAGGTTGCTGAAATCTCCACACTGTTGTGCGAGATGGGTTATTACCAATTTCTCTTTCAACATTTTGCAGTCCATTTCTCAAGTTGACCACTTTCTTCCGCAAATCGGCCGTACAAACTTTAGCAGCTGTTTTAACATGCGCGGCATCGTCCCTTCCATTTCCAAGACTTTTTCTCTCCGACACTGGCTTGGACGAGAATCTGCACACACAAGGTAATGCAGCAAAGTCGTACCCTTGAAGCTGGAAGACTCGGTGAATCGACCAGACGATTCAAAGAAGAAGCTAATCGAAAGCCCGCGCCGCGCGTTACCCCGCGCGCGCGCGTTCCCACGCGATTCACGTAATTTCCCAATGCTAAAACTAATTCAAGTTTTCCGAGTCTCCTAGACCCGCGGCCACTTGTCGGCCACTCGCTTCTAACACTGCTCGCATTCTTGGCGCGTCAGTTCCGCGATGTGCTAGCTGCGAATTTTTTTTTTTTGTAACCAAGAGAACGTAATCTTTGTTTATAATGCGGCACCTTAAAAAGAACACGGAAGAATTGTCGCGCGTTTGTCATTTGTTCAATGTTTAATGAATATACAAGTGGGTAAAGCGCGTCATCCAATCCGTGTGGAAATTAGGCGACTAGACTTAACAATCTTCAAGTGTGTAAAGCGCGTCATCTAACCCACGCGCGAAACTCGGCAAGTTAAAAAAGTACTCTTGTTTGTAAAGCGCGTCATCTAACCCACTCGGAAATCGGTAGGTTTTACAAGTACTCTTGTTTGTAAAGCGCGTCATCTAACCCACTCGGAACTCGGTGGGTTTTACAAGTACTCTAGTTTGTAAAGCGCGTCATCTAACCCACGCGCGAAACTCGGTAGGTTTTACAAGTACCCAAGTTTGTAAAGCGCGTCATCTAACCCACGCGCGGAACTCACTGTTACAAGTTTGGAAAGCGCGTCATCTGACCCATGTAGGAATCTGGCGACTAGACTGAAAAGTATTCACATTCTTGTGTAAAATTGAAACGAAATTTGAAGGGAACGTGACCTGACGAACCAAAACAAAATGGGTAAAAATTGTAAAATTGCTTGAAATTGAATGATTGATAGATTGTAAAATTGCTTGAAATTGAATGATTGATAAAAATCGTTACATCACTTGAAATTGCAAGAGATGACAAAATGAAAAAGTAACAAATGATTGGCAATTACTCGGGAATTGAAAAAAATTTGCACATTCCAGTTTAATTGCTCAAAAGTGATGGTGATTAAAGATTTTCTTTGGAAAAATGTGGAAAATTTTAGATAATTTATCCCAATTTAGGAAAATTTACAAAAATTTTAATTTTGTAAGATTTCCAAAATTTACGAAAATGTTGCAATTTTCCAACATTGTGTAATTTTAAAAAATTTCAATAAATGGTAAATTTTGGAAAACGAAAAATTTATAAAAATTTTTGAAAATTGAAAAATTATGAAATATTTATCTAAATTTTGGAAATTTTTGATAAATTTGTCAATTTTACAAAATTTTTCAATAATGATCAAGATTTTGGAAAATTTTACAAAAAAAAAATGTAAAATTCATCAAAAAATGTCTTGGAAAATGTTGAAAAATGAAAATTTGTCAAATTTAGAATTTTAAAAATTTTGGAAAATGTTTGAAAATTTATCCAAATTTTCTTGGAAAATTTATAAAAATTGTCTTTTGAATTTTTTATAAATTTAAAATTTTAAAAAATTTTGCGATATTCTAGAAAAAATGAAAAATTTCCAAAATCTTTCAAGATTTTGCAACATTTTCTCGAATGAATTTTTGGAAAATTTTCAATTTTTCAACAAAATACCACGAGCTTACACAACTTGACAAGACACTATGTGTATAGTAAAAATAAATGTGGAGCCCTACGCAGGGGGGGCGGAACTTGATGTCTTTACGCGTACACTTTTCACGCGAAACAAGATTTTTATTGGAAAATTTTCAATTTTTGATAAATTTACCGAAATTTTTCAAAATTCTCTTTGAAAATTTTGATGAATTTTACAAAATTTTATTTGGAAAATCGCAACATTTAGAAAATGTTTGAAAAATTTTTCATAATTTTTCAAGAAAATGTTGCAAAATTTTTAAAAATTTTCAAAAATTTTTCCAATTTCCAAAATGTAAAAATTTTTGAAAATTTTCAAAAATTCAATTTGAAATATCTCAAAATTGAGAAATGTTAAAAATTTTCCAATTTTTCAAGGAAATGTTACAATATCCAACATTTTTCGAAATTATCCAAGAAAATTTGTACAATTGTCAAAAATTTTGCAAAATTCCAATTGGAATATCTCAAAATTCAAGTATCCATTTCAGAGTCGGCGGATATATAAATATATATATGTATATATATATATATATATATATATATATATTAACACATAAATTCCCTTATGAGATCTTATACAATGTATCGTGCCCAATGTTATATGAAATCTCTAGAGATCTCATATGATATTTCACATGAGATGTATAAAATGCAATCTTATATGAAATCTCATACAAAATGGCATATGAAATCTCTCATGATATCTCATATGAGATCTCACGAGAGAATTGACATGTTGATGTATGAGACCTCATAGGAGAGCACATATAAGATGTCATAATAAAAAAAAAAAAAAAAAAAAAAAAAGTCATTTTTCAATGGAGCACTTGGAATTTCTCTCCATGGTCCGCGCTTTTACTCGGATGGGTATATAAGGCGGGCAGTTTCGGGCACCCGCACAATAGTTTTGCGCTTGGACGGAGCTAATGTCCCTGCGCGTGATTGTTTTCCGAAAAGTGTAAAAAGTCGCGAGTGAGTGTCCAGTGACTTTTTTCAAGTGATTGGTGACTTGTGCGGACTTGCAAGGCTTCAAGGACTTGGAAACGAGCCAAGAGGTATGTAAATACTTGAAAAAATTCCAAAAAATCGTAGAAATAGTCGTTGCAAAAAACTTGGAATATTCCCAAAATCTTGAACAATTGCAAAAAACTTGGAAAATATTCCCAAAAACTTGAACAATTGCAAAAAACGGAAAAAATTCCAAAAACTTGAACAATTGCAACAAACTTGAAAAACATGACAAAAACTTGAACAATTGTAAAATACTTTGAAAAACTTTTAAAGCACCCATAAGCACTTGCTGATATACTTGAAAATTGTCTTTTGATTTGCAGAAACCATGCCGCGAGCCACCCAGGATGGGGCAACAGCCCCCCAGTGACGCCCTAGCGCACCAAGCCACATTGATCGTGGGCCAGCGAGCGGGGATAAACCGGCCGAAGCGAGTTGAAATACGAGCATCGCACAGCCCGAGCGAGGTACTTTTTCCCAATCAACATGTCGAGGAAATGCGGTCATTCTGCTCGAGCGTATATCGAGAGCGTATACCGTTTTGGGACTTGAATTTTTCTCAAGTCGCATTGAAAAAGATAGTAGTTGTTGAGTGGATTATATGGAATCTAAACTTTGCGATAGACAGTACGTTCCGTACTGTCCCAACGATCGGAATCAACCCCCCCCCCCGGGTAACGCCCGGATTATCACAAGTTTGAGACACGAATTTTTGTCTTTGAAATTTCGTAAAATGATGCACAATAAATGAATCATTTCTTTTGTTAAATCGATACAAATCAAAAAATTTCTTCAACAAATCCCTTCCCCTGAAACGTCCACTGCGTCGTATCGCGAAACGAGAGCGAATGCGGGACATTGCCGTTAATTGACTTTGCCGTACACAATACGCACGACGAAGCTCTGAGCAGCAAACGAGAATCTCAGAGACAGGAAAGAAAGAGCCACGCCTCTCAGGAAGCACGTTGACAGATAACGTTCTGTATTCCTTACGTAAAATACAAAGTGGTGACTGATTAATTCACTACAAGTGAGTAATTACTCAATCTCTGATGACACAAGTTTGGTCACAACCTAACGCTTGTAAAGTGTACGCGCGTGAAGACAGTAGGTTCCGCCCCCCTGCGGGGGGCTCCACATTTTTTTTACTATACACATAGTGTGCGTGGAAAAAGTACATGATTAAATTTATTTAGCGTGTCAAGTGTTTGCGTGGAAACAGTAGGTTCCGCCCCCCTGCGGGGGGCTCCACATCTTTTTTTTACTATACACATAGTGTGTATAGTTGTCAAGTACACGCGTCAACTTGACACGTGTAAAAAATCGCAAGTCGCCATGTGGCACCTTGATTAAAAATTTCAAAATTTCAAATTTTCGAAATTTCATAAATTTTTAACGCTGGCGGAAATTACAGCGCCGCCCGCGCAAAGCGCCGCATTTAGTACAATTTACTTGGAAATACTAGACAAAGAGCGTCCAGCTTACCCATCTCCGATCAAAGACTTGGTTTTCCAAATGATTTACTCACTCTGGTTTCGGACAGCCTTAAAACTGTCCACAGTTTTACACCACAGTTTACTTTGATTAGACCAGATTGATTCCAAATTACTCCAAAATGAATCCAATTTACTCGAGAATCAGTCCAAATCAGTACCTCAATTTGCACCATTTTAATCGCAACAATATTTCTGTCAATTCCCCCCCCCCCCAACATCATTGCATTCCAACACTCGTGCAAATTATCATCAGATTTTGTCAATTGTCTCTTTTTACTTTCAAGCTTTAAATTTCAAACGATTGGAATTTTTCCCGTCAATTTTCCCCGTCAATTTTGTTGAAATTTTCCCGGAAAATTATCGTCGGTTTATTTATAAATTCCAAACATTTTTCATTCTCAAGTGTCAAATTTTTCAATTTTTGTCACTATTATATTTCAATCTCACTGCAATTTTCATCAATTTTTTCTTGTATTTTCCAGCAATTTTGTTTAAATTTGACCATGAATCTCTGTCGTGTGTGTCATTTCGGTTCCAATTCACCCTATTCTTTTTAATATCTCAACATTAAACAATGTAACCGAGTTTCGCGCGTGGGTCAGGTGACGCGCTTTACAAACTTGTAACCGAGTTTCGCGCGTGGGTCAGGTGACGCGCTTTACATACGTGTAACCGAGTTTCGCGTGCGTCAGGTGACGCGCTTTACATACGTGTAACCGAGTTTCGCGTGGGTTAGATGACGCGCTTTACACATTTCTAACCGAATTTCGCGTGGGTTAGGTGACGCATATTTTCCACTCCAACATTTTTGTTTGATCCAATAAACCGAGTCCCCATCTCATATCGTTTGACCCGAAATGTCAAGTCTTTTCACGTTGACTCGCGATAAAATTTATCTTCTCACAAGCTGTAGGTCAAAATTCAAACTTTGACAATCATGGTTGGGACATTTTTTTTTTTTCGAGCAAAGCTCGACAAGAGGAGTAATTTCAAGTTCCACGAGTCAAACTTGCTGTTACATCTACTAGTGCGGCCTACTGACTCGACGAGGCAGCACGCTCCGGTCGAGCCAAAAGAGCGTGCACGGCGCAGCTCGCCGCGCATCAACACCGCAGCGGACATGTTGTCTTCCGGCGAATGTGGCTCTCTGTTCGTTATGTGCAAACGCATCCAACTGTACTCTGCATTGAAATATACCAATTGTTACTTGCTCGGTCTTGTTCATTTAAGGATCCAACACTTTTCCATCTTTTACCGTTTGGCTGGAAATTTAATGTCTTGTATTTTCATGTGTCGTATGTCAAATTCAAAGCTATCAATCATAATAGAGATTTTTTTTGTACGATAACATGATGAAAAAAACATCTTTGGTTCTATGAATTGAGCCTCCATCTCTTGCGGTTTGATTGGAAATTTAACGTCTTTTCGCCGATACACGACAAACTAATTTTTTCTCATGCGTCGTGTGTGTCGAAATATTAAAACCACATGTATCAAGTTGAAATTAATTTTTTTTCCATAGAGCTCAACGAGTGGAGCAATTTTGATGGTATGGATTGAGCCTCCATCTCTTATGGTTTAGTCGGGAATTAAGGTCTTTTCGTCGATACACGCCAACATTATTATTTTTCGTGTGTCATGTGTCGAATTATTAAAATCATGTTTCAAGTTGAAATATTTATTTCCTCATAGAGCTCAACAAATGGAGTAATTTTGACGACATGGATTGAACCTTCATCTTTTACGATGTAACTGGAAATTTAACATTTTTCCATCAACACACTGCAACACTTGATATTTTTCGTGTGTCGTGTGTCATGATGTCAATTATATATATATATATTTTTTCTACGTATGTATTTTTTATATATATGTATATTTTTTTATATATATATTTATTCATCTATATTTTTTTTATATATATAATTGTTTTATATATATACTTTATATATATATAATTTATATATATATGTATATATATATATATATATATATATATATATATAAAATTCAAGCGTGTACTTTTCCACGCACACCATGTGTATAGTAAAAAAAGGTGTGGAGCCCCCCGCATGGGGGCGGAACTTACTGTTTCCACGCAAACACTTTACAATCGAAAAAATGTCACGCGTGTACTTTTCCAGGCACCCTGTGTATACAGTAAAAAAAAAATGTGGAGCCCCAGCAGGGGGGCGGAACCTACTGTCTCCACGCGCGTACACTTGACACGCGAAACAATATCATATAAATAAAGCGTTGTCGGAAAAGAGTGCAACGGTGTGCTTTTACGCTTAAATGCTTTTCACGCAAAGCAAACTGTTACATGAACAAAGCGTCGCCAGAGAGTGCTCAAAAGTTTGAAATTTTTGCGAAATGCAGCATCGACACCTCGCGTCGGCAAATAATACCATTACCAGCGTAGAACGCGTTTCGATACTAGTAATAAAAAATTGCAATGAACTCTACTGATTTAATTGAATTAAACAAAAACACCTGTTGAACGTGACTGTTTCTTCGTGTTGTTGAATGCAACTATTATTACTATAGTTGATTTGCCTTGTGAAATAATTCCCAAGTAAAAGTTAACTCTTGTTCCATCAATCAGATAATTTCTAATCTCAAAAGCGATTGTGTCTGATAAACTTTGCGCTCGAATATATTTTCAAGTTGTTCAAATACAGTATCTAGTAACAAACAGTTCAACAGATGTGCAATGCGTTGTCATTTATCGCTTTACTGCAACAATGAGTAGAAATCGTAATGATGTCGCTCGTAGCTATATAATAATCAGTCACCAATCACGATGGCGTTATCTCAGAAACGTGCTTCACCGTGCACTAATCACGTGCTCCGCTCGCACGATTCACGCTCGAGGGACACGCATGGATCGCAGACAAGAGTCTCATCCGTCGCATGAGTCGATAGCTGCGACCAATCGCGATACGTGAATGTTGATTCACACCTCTGCTGGTTTGGCATCA
Organism: Temnothorax rugatulus; assembly: GCA_035220575.1. Classification (NCBI taxonomy): domain Eukaryota; kingdom Metazoa; phylum Arthropoda; class Insecta; order Hymenoptera; family Formicidae; genus Temnothorax; species Temnothorax rugatulus. The sequence continues at coordinate 20,208 of JASTWL010000699.1, read as the reverse complement.
GACATGAATTTGCGATTGGGTAACGAAATTTTACATTTCTACGCTGTTCCTCAAGTACTGTAAATATAATATCTGACGCTATCCAATCTCATGAGACGCCAGCTACCTGTTTGCCTGAGGCTTTGTCATCTCGTAAACCCACCAATTGGGTGCACAATTTGTAGGAAACGTGCGTCAATCGGCATTACTTTGCTGACAATGTCAACACTCGTTTCGCAAAAGTGTCCCAGTTATGAAATTAAGAAAACTCGATTACAAGTTTGTAAAGCGCGTCACCTGACCCACGCGCGAAACTCGGTTACACGTATGTACAGCGCGTCACCTGACCCACGCGCGAAACTCGGTTACACGTATGTAAAGCGCGTCACCTGACCCACGCGCGAAACTCGGTTACACGTATGTAAAGCGCGTCACCTGACCCACGCGAAACTCGATTACACGTATGTAAAGCGCGTCACCTGACCCACGCGAAATTCGGTTACAAGTATGTAAAGCGCGTCACCTAACCCATGTGGAAATCAGACGACTAGATGCGTCAAGTATTCACATTCCCGTGTAAAATTGAAACAAACGTTGACGGAAACCAGGTGACCAGAGCAGGAACGAGCGGGAAACAAAATGGGTAAAAATTGTAAAATTGCTTGAAATTGAAACTGTTTTAAAAAAAACTAGTAAAATTGCTTGAAATTGAAACTGTTGATACAAATTGTAAAATTGATTGAAATTAAAACTGTTGATACAAATTGTAAAATTGCTTAAAATTGACTGTTGATACAAAAATGTAAAATTGCTGGAAATTAAAATTGAGCAGATACATATGGTATGATTTTAAATCTTGAAAAATTTAATAAATTTATCGACCCTCCACATTTTAAATCAGAGGACACTCGATCCGCGCACCAAGTTTAGTATCGCGACAGAATTATCTCGGCTCCTTACATGTTAAAGATGCTCATTTTCCGATTCCAATCTATAAAGGTTACGGAAAATTACAAGTTTAGAGTTGCAAGGAAAAAATTTCCAATCTACGTGCTCACCTTTAAGTTTATGCACCACTAGCAGCCCATACATCTTTACAAACATGACGAAATCCGTTGTTGATTTATTGAGGACTGCATTGGGAATAGCATTGGTTCTATACTTTTAAATATTTATTTATCCACAAGTCACAAAGGTCGTACGTGACGCAATTGTAGGAAAAACTGTAGAATTTTTAAAACATTTGCGTTTCATCACAAAAGTAGCAGAAAACCTTTCCAATTGCTGCGACCAAATTGTAAATATTTCCGTTTCATCAACACCGGTTAATTTTTCCTTTTTTTATTTGACGGAGAGAAGGAAAGAAAGAAAGATGAAATACTCGAGGCTCGTGATCGAGTTTGAAATGGAGAAAGCGGAATACAATTGAAAGATTTGCCAAAGTCCTAGGTGCTTTGACATCACAGCCTGCCCAGCAGTTGCTCATGGATTTGTCCATTGCAAACGTTTACAAAAGACTGAAATTTCTGACGCTAAAATTCAATGGTGGAAATTGTGAGGAAAACATTTTTATAATTGCATCCATGTTGCAAAATGTCAACTGGTGGAAACTAAATGCTGTGTCATAGAATCAAATTGTATTGAAAGCCGAGTTTTTGTCGTGGAAATCTCTTTTCCGATTCTTCCTCATCGGGTTGGTGGGGAACGGGAACTGCTATGGTGCAATGATTCTTTGAGAGCTTTTGACTTTTGAAACAAAACAACAAGAAAGGAAAAATCACATCAATTACCTTGAGCTGTTGGCTGCTCTTTTCGCGTTAAAATGTTTCGCATCAGAGTAGACGCAATGCGAGGTGTGTAACTCGGACTAGATGACAATACTGCAATCGCACATGTTGATGGAGCTGGTGAGGGAACAATTCCCACATTAGAGCAAACTTTCGAGACAAACTTGAGAAATGGTGCAAAGAAAGGAAAATGTAGCGTTAAAAGCATCATATATTCTTTCGGCTGAAAATATAGAGGCCGACGTAAGCATCACGTAACGTTAATAATGCGGATTCCGAGTGAAAACTTGTCACAGATTACTCGCAAACAAATTGAGAAACAATTTTTGTACCTTTTCCGCGCAACATTTCATTCTCACATCCAGATGAAATACAAAATGCGGGAAATTCCATTCTACATTTTCCAGATGCAGAGGCAAAAGCTGTCGATGCTTTCGATGCTGTATCGTGGAAAGAGTGGGAAATTGGATCATGCCCCTTTCCTCCTCGCCTTTGCCAACTCAATCTGCAAACATTGAGAAAAAAAATTAATAATGTAACTATTGGGTATCAGTAGACCATTATGGCCTATTCAACCGTGCTACCCGCTTTTTACATCACTCCCCCTCTGCGGGAATCCACCCACCATTACATTCAAACCCAACAGTACTCCATCAACATGTCCATACCGTAACAGGAGCCATCCTGTGATGATGATTTACTCCATCACAAAAGCAACATTGAGACAATATGAATGTAGCGTGTGAAAAACGCTGGTGGGAGTTTACTCACTTGAAACAAGTAAATGTGTTTGATCCAAAAACGACACATGTTGGGTTTTTTGCATAATCCTGTTGAAAAAGGCGCAAGTTGTAATACATTAAATACCGCTCGTTTCGCGCAATTTCCTTCCTTCTTTCCGGTATATAATATTTTCAAGGATAATTTGATTTTTCGTTTCTCATCAAGAGTATTTAAGCAAAGACCACAAGCAAATCAAAATACTCGACAAAATGAAAATGTTACTCCGGTACTTGATTACCTAGAAAAGTTTCATCCACTCAAACAAGTGAAATTTAAGGATGCAGTGGGAAAAAAAAAGTAGCAACTTTAGCTCAAACAACACGGCCCAGAGGTTACAAACCCTAGCGTTAATAAATATATCAATGATGCAGTAAGGTCCGACACGGAAATAAATGTAAAGATTCAAAAACAAATGAAAACATGAAAATCTGAAGCTTTTCAACCAGAATTAATATTACCGTTTTTTTTTTAAAAAGCCAGGTCAATGTGTGTAGCATCTGCGGTCTTGGACTATACAGATTACACCAAAGAATTGAAAAGTAACGATACACAACGATATGTTTGTTGCAACAATGAAACGACGCCTTTTGGCGTCGTATCATCGTCGCAAACTATTGGTCATTAGATCAAAGCATCATTGGGTCAGGCATTGGTATTGATATCAACCAATTCACAGCGTATAGCACACGACACGCAACGGCGGCATCTATGAGCGGCGGCATAAACGAGAAATGGATATCGCCACTGCAAGACAAAGTGCTGGATGGGCGCCTGGTTCTCAAACATTTTTCCAAGTTTTACAACAAACCCATTCAGGCCCCCAATGACCAATTTGCAAGTGCAATGTTGGAATGAAAATTAAATAAATTGGAAATGAGAGAGAATTATAACTCAATCTCTCAAAAAACCTACAATGTTATCATGGAGAACGTTTGATTGAGATTACGTGAATAGTCTCGTTCCGAGATGTAAATCTCCCCCCCCCCATTTTCTGACCCAAATCTGAAAAGCAGATGAGCAACAATTGGTGAATACATGAAATTGAAAATATACCCACATCATCTCTTGAAAAGTACCGCGTGATAATTCTATGCACATTCCGCAAAACAATACAAACCTAGAGGGCAAAGTAAAAGAGAAACTAGAGATGGCAGGAGGGCGCCACTTGTTTTAAAGTTACCACGAGTTTTACGTTGTCGAGTTTGGCATGACAAGCAGTCGACTAGAATATTATCGTCTTTGAATGAGACATTTCATATAATCTCCATCACCACTTTGCCCGCCCCCGACCGACCCCGGGGGTTTGTTTGATGGTACAATTTTGACAAATAATCTATATTGATAAACTGTAGAAAGCTCGTTTCACTAATCTACACATGGGTTAGTGACGCGCGCTTGAAGCAGTTGAAAATTTGTACAGCGCGTCATCTGACCCATGTGTAGATTAGTGAAACGAGCTTCAAACAGTTGATCAATCTGGATGATTTTTCTCAAACGGCCCAATTTGGCATTGGAAAATGTGCACAATGACCGCCCCCGGGAAATTTGAACAATTTTTCTCCATATTGTAATTTTGACCAAACAAATTGAGAATCATTCATATACTGACCGGCCATTATGTCCAATTGCCATTTTTCCACATTTCTCGCAACATTTATATATATAAATAAAATTTTTTTTCCTATATATATATATATATATATATATATATATATAAATACATTTTTTTTACTAAAAAAAAGGAAAAAGGAAAAGAGGGAAAGAAAAAAATGTACAAAATAAATGTTGCGCTTTACAAGACTACGGGTGAGTAAAGCGCATCACTAAACCCACGTTTTTCTAGTAAATGTTGCAGAATTTGAGGCCGCGCGTCGCACAGCCTCAAACGCTGACACTTGCGAGTCGGTAATCTCGGTCAGGCGTGAGCAATGGTCCAACTCTTCGGTCATGATGGGTTAGATGGTGCGCTTTACAAGACTGCAGATATGTAAAGCGCGTCATAAAACACACGTTTAACTTGGAAAACTTGAAAAATTTGAGGCCACGTTCTGCGCAGCCTCAAACGCTAACGCTTGCGAGTCGGTCCAACTTTTCGGTCAGGATGGGTTAGATGGTGCGCTTTACAAGACTACGGATAAGTAAAGCGCGTCACCTAACCCACGCGAAACTCGGTTACACGTTTGTATAGCGCGTCACCTAACCCACGCGAAACTCGGTTTCTAATTTATTAAGCGCGTCACCTAACCCACGCGAAACTCGGTTACACATATGTAAAGCGCGTCACCTGACCCACGCGCGAAACTCGGTTACACGTATGTAAAGTGCGTCACTCAACCCATGCGAAACTCGGCTACAAATATTTGAAGCGCGTCACCTGACCCACGCGAAACTCTGTTACAAGTTTGTAAAGCGCGTCACCTGACCCACGCGAAACTAGGTTACACGTATGTAAAGCGCGCCACCTAACCCACGCGAAACTCGGTTACACGTATGTAAAGCGCGTCACCTGACCCACGCGCGGAACTCGCGGTTACAAGTTTGTAAAGCGCGTCACCTGACCCACGCGCGAAACTCGGCTACACGTATGTAAAGCGCGTCACCTTGAAACCGACGTCAATGCGGGAGTCGGCTTCATCGGCGTTATTCCTATCAAAGATGGACGAGAGGCAGCACAGAGCAGCGTTGCAGACGCGAGTAAAAGAAAGGCGATGAAAAAGTCGTCGTCGAAGGAGGTTCAGAATTCAACTCTTATTCCAGAGCAGAATACGCATGGGGGTAACAATACCCCGCGTCCGACGAATGTGGATGAGGAGCAAGCTGAGGATGTGACTCGATGCGGGTTGACCGGGCTACTCCAATGATGGAAGCGGCATTCGATCAAGGCGCGGAGGACGCCATATCTGCAATCTGGGGATGGAGTAAAAGGTGGATGCGAGAAGCACCTCGCATAACTATTTATCATTATTTGCGGGTTCCATATAAATCCTTGCAAACGGATTAGTAATAGTAAAAGTATTCAAAGCTCTTTTAAACGAGCTGCGTTTATTACAAGTAAAGATACGATTTATTGTTGTATAATAGCGAGTTTTAAAAGATTTGATATCAACGCAACTTGATTCCCTTCCAAACGGGACGTAGATAAAGACGTATAAATAATTACCAAAGGGGTAATTCTTCAGTTTAGCTACCTCAGCACAGAAATCGATGAAATTAGGCTTATTCGACGCGTTTTTGCACGAAACGAAAGAATCTGGCAGAAAAAAGTGTCGCTCTGCCCCGCGACGCGAGATATTAATCGTTAAAGTTGACAGGAATCAGGTTATGATTCCTGTCATACCGACGACATGTAGCAACACTGAACATGCCCTGCGGCCATATGCGCATGCTCAGTGGCCGCACGCGCATGCTCAGTGGCCGCACGCGCAAAAGTGCGCCAATTTTAAATATGATGACTAGTCAATCGTGCAGAATAATCAAGCGTCTTGATTCAAGCAGTTAGGTATCACGCTGGGAGTTTGTTTAGTTTTATTATGCGGGGGAAGGGGCGCCTAATTGCGTACTGTTTAGACACATGTGTATAGTACATGCGTATAAACAGTACGCAATTAGGCGGGGGAGGGGCTCCGCCTGCGGCGGAGCCCCTCCCCCCGCATAATAAAACTAAACAAACTCCCAGCGTGATACCTAACTGCTTGAATCAAGACGCTTGGTTATTCCGCACGATTGACCAGTCAATAGTCATCATATTTAAAATTGGCGCACTTTTGCATGCGCGTACGGCTACTGAGCATGCGCATGTGGCCGCGGGCATGTCCGTAGTCGCTACATGTCGTCGGTATGACAGGAATCATAACCTGATTCCTGTCAACTTTAACGATTAATATCTCGCGTCGCGGGGCAGAGCGACACTTTTTTCTGCCAGATTCTTTTGTTTCGTGCAAAAACGCGTCGAATAAGCCTAATTTCATCGATTTCTGTGCTGAGGTAGCTAAACTGAAGAATTACCAAAGGCTCTTGCAAACAAGCCAGTTTGATAGTTTTTCCAAGACGTACAAAATATTTGTGACCAAAGGAGCGTTTCAACGCATCCGAGACAATTTTGATCATTTCACGTACCGGAATTACCAATTTTGTTTTATTTTACCTCTCCGGTACATAAAGGGTTAAAATTTATGGGGATTGAGAAATCTTGGTATTTTTGACGAGATGTGGATATATTAGAGTTTAGAGGGACGTGTAGAGCTTAAATATACTCCGTTTGTGTCGAAATGACGATTGGATCGGAATTGGAGGTAAAGGTATGAATTGTTTGAAAAATTAAAATTTTAAACTTTTCTCAGCATGGGTGGTGAGTTTGTTGTGATCCACTAAAGTGGAAAATGCTCGATTTGCAACGATCCGACCGTTAATTGACAAATTTATTAACCATGTTAAATACGTAGAAATGTTGAGATTTTATATTACAAAAGAGTCATGTGACGACCAGGGATGACACTCGTATAATTTTTTAGTAAAATTTTCAGATTTTGCAACTTACAAATTTTATAAACAAACTTTTCAAGGTTTTAAGAGTGCCAATCATCTCTGTGGGGGTTAAATAATCGTGCTACATGGTTTTTGATTCGATTTTTGCGTCGATAACAATTGGTAACAATTTGGATGATTTTCTTAAACAATGATATTTTAATAGTTGCAAGTGTACAGAGACAGGTTCGTAGGCACTTGCAGAACGAGTGTATCTAGTTTTTATTGCATTTTTCCAGTTATTTGTGAAAATGACCAATTTTTTGGTCAAACTTGGAAAAAGCCGATATTTTCAAAGTTTACAAGTGTTGATTAACGTTAGGGTGATTGGAACAAGTGATTCGTACTAAAAAATCCAATGATTTTGCAAGATTGGCGATTCTCGCAAGTTTTGGTCAATTTGTTTATTCACGATAATTGTAGAGTTTTCTCAACGAATTTAGGTTTATTGGTTGCCAGAGGAGCTGAGAAATATGATTTTTGTTTGAATTTTCCATTTATTTAAAATATTGACCAAGTTTAGCAACTTTGTTGAATAACGATAATTTTCACAATATTAATACAGATATTGATTATCTGGAATCAGACAAACCCAGACATACCATTTTTATATGATTTTTCCGTTTGTTTAAAATTTTCACCATGATTAACAATTTCTTTAAATAATGACTTTGCGAGTTTTTTCATCAGATAAGAGTTTAATGGGCTCAATGGAAGCCAGCTGCGTGATTTTTATTGCGAGTTTAAAATTATTTACAAGTGACAAAATTTGTTGAAACAATTCCATTCGAGTTTTCATTGTTGGATTTGTACTCTGATGGATGCTACGAGTCTATCGACACCCTACATGCATAGTTTTTTCAAGATTTTAAAAGATTTATAAATTTTATCGATTTTTGTAGTTTTGCCATTCTCATCGATATTACGTGATGTTGTGTTTATTTAAAGTCAAACAAGACTACTAAACACCATTCAGACGGGAATCGAGTATTATTTGGGATTTTATTAAATCTTATAAAAGCTTGTAGAAAATTGATTTTTACGATTGATTGTTTGTTTAAACGTCTAAAGATGATTATTGGTACTGTTTTTTGATGCGAATGAAGCATGCTATCCAGCGGGATACCTAAAACCTGCAAAGGGGAAACTGCGTTTATTAGATCAAGTCGTTTTCATTAAATTAATTGTGATACTTGTCTCATACTTGGCGTTGAATCCTGTAATGTCCGGGAGACTGCGATGTGTGCCTGAAAAATAAAAGTTGATTAGTAAAATTGAATCGAGCGAAAGAAAGAGATTAAATATTGATGCGTGATATTGGATTGAGCAATGTAATGAGCAGGGAAACCGCAAATTAATGTTCAGCATGAAAAGACTGATATTTATTACGTATTAATCACGGGTATGCATTAATATTAATATTAAGGATTTACAGGGTTCATTATTATCTATTCTTTATTGCATCATCTACATTCCTGTAGGAAAAAGTAATTTTATTCATTGCATGAAGCTGCATATGTTATTAACATATCAACATGATATTACATATTTCAGCCGTTAAAGAAACAGGAAATTTCCCGTTCAGACTTGTTGAAGAAGAAAGTTTCCGTTGAGAGAGAGAGAGAGAGAGAGAGAGAGAGAGAGAGAGAGAGAAACAGAGACAGCTACATGTAAGAGAGAGAAAGAGTGATCGCGTAATCATTGGCTGCGGAGATTTTGCCGCATTGCGTCCATCTTGTCATTGGTCGTTCCCAGCGAGTGGGGATGAACGTCCGAAGCGGGTATAAATACGAGCACCGCGCACCAAGCGACGTCTGTCCCTGATCATCAGCCAGAGAGGAGTTTGGTCTTTTTATCATCGGTTTTGACTGGATCAACCGGATGGAGAGTAAACACTTGTGTGCGGGCGCATAGCGAGAGATACCGTTTTGGCACTCGGAATAATTTCGACAGTCACCGTGGCGGACTCGGAATATTTTCTGCAAGTCGTATTGGGAAAGATAGTCGCGTGCGATTATAGCAATCTTTGCTTTGCGGTTGTAATTGCGTTCCGTCCAACGATCCAAACGATCGGGATTTTCCCGGGTAACGCCGTCAACAGTTTGAGACACGAATTACTTGTCTCTATACGGGATTTTGTGCGAGTGTACAAAAAATCTTTTGTTATTGTTAAATCAATACAAATGTACAATTATTCAACAAATCCTTTCCCGATTTCCACCACGCGTCGTATCGCGAAGCGAGAGCGAGTGCGCGTCATCGAGTAATTGACTTTACCGTGTGAATAAGCCGGAAGCCGAGCAGCGAACGAGATCACGAGACAAGAAGGAAGGAAGGAAGCCACCTCTTTCAGGAAGCGCGTTGGCAGATAACGTTTTGTATTCCTTACGTTAAATACAGTGGCGACCGATTATTTCACCGACAGTGAGTAATTATAACATCTCAGACCTAAAGTCCGATCACAACATAACGTTGTCCGATAATGTTTGTGGTAATTTTACCACTGGGGTGATTTAAGCTGTGAAATGCGTCAAACACTTGACGTCGAAATGCTTGCGGTACGAAAGGACGGATGTCGTGCGCTGAAACGTCGCAATACAGTGCTTGATGATCTGGACCGAATGTAAGTTTTTGAAATTTCAAAGATGTTTGGTTGTCTCTGAGTAGTATGGTTAGCTCTTCATCTTCACGTTGAGCTCTGGATAAATCTTCCAAGTTGATGATCGATGGAAGTTGTAGTGCATCTACTCTGGAGAGCATATCGGCTACTGTATTCTGTTGCCCTTTGATGTAGGTGATTTTTGTTGTAAATTGTCCGATCAAATTGAGCTGTCGGAGTTGTCTGGGAGAAGCCTTGTCTGACTTTTGCAGGAGTGCATACGTCAGTGGCTTGTGATCCGCCCTGGTGAAAATAATATGTTTATTGAAAGTTTATAAGAAGTTTGCTTAAGTGTTGAGTGGATGTTTCATTTGAGCTTTAAAACATTTATTAAATTGTTTATGAGATGTAAATTTAAACATGGAATTGTTTATGAGATGTTCACGGCTATGTTTGACAGACATTCGGAAAGTGTTGTGTGATGTTTTCCGAGTGTTTCAAATGTTCACGAAGTGTTTTAAGCAGCGCTGTGAACTGCTGCTTAAAACACCTTCAAACTTCTTATAAACTTTCAATAAACATATTATTTTCGCTAGGGATACATTTTATGTTTCGTGTTTATTTAATTATTATCAGTCTTCAAAAATAAAGATAAAATAAGATTACATTAACATTATATCAATCCAAAAGTGTGCCACACCTTACTATGAAAGTGGACTCCACGATACAATAAATACACTTTGTGCAGTTCCGTGATTTATTTATCGTTCTTATACTATCGTTCGTCGTATTTTAAATAAGAGAAACTGATCCCATCGAATGCCATCTATGATTTAAAAACGTAAATGATTTCAAAGCGTTTCTTATGAAGTATTTAACTGGCGTTTAATAACATATCCTTTAACGTTTCCATTATAGTTTTCTAAGTATTTATAAAATGTTTGTTAGCAGAGGGTTAACCAAGTGTTTGTAACGTGTTTCCAAACAGTGCAAACATCAATAAAACTCTTCATAAATAGTGTGTAACCATTGATAAAACTCTTCATAAACAAATATAAACACAATCTCTCACTAATAATTTTCGCCAGGGATGAAATGTTTAAATGGCGTTTAATAACATAGTCTCAAACGTTTCCATTATAGTTTCCTAAGTATTTATAAAATGTTTTGTCAGCAAAGAGTTAACCAAGTGTTTGCAACTTGCTTCTGTTACGTCCTGGGAACTCCACGATTTCCCTTTTTCGCGGGGTTAAGATAGGCCTTAAGATTATGATAGGTAAACTAAGCGCGGACGGTTATCGATCGGGGAGTGAGCCTTGATCCCCTCGCATTCCATCTTTTATGACCAAAATGCCTATTTGGTTGGGCAACTAAAAGCAACCTTCCGGATGACAAACTACCGACAGACAAGACATACGTGATCGGTTTTATCAATTTTGTCTAGCCCATAGCATATAAACCCGGCGACACGACGCGCCGAGGAGAGCCTTAATCTCATGCAGAATTTGGTTAGGATCCTTATCGCATCACGCGACTAGCCCAAAGTTGGCCGCGGAATGTCCCGACAAACAGAGACAAGATCCAAAACGTGCTTTTAGAAATCCGTAAGAGCACGTGGCGGAATTTCTGTTTGCGATAATGCTGCAATAAAGATTGGATAAAATACCTTTGTCTGTTGATACTGAAAACAGGGACCGCGAGATAAGGGACCCTAATAAAAGAGAATCGGCGGTAATCGATAACAAATGAGTCACTGGAAGAAGCGATGTTGTTACACCCCCAACTAGACAGTGGGGGCCTTACGAGGGGACCCACCAGTGGAAAACCGGAAAAATCGATAACCGTCTCTAACTTCTAGGATAGGCGAAAACTTAAGATCTGGCTCTTGGGTGAGAAACGTCTCGGCCAATAAGAAATCCTCTAGATAAAAATTAGAAGAATCCCACCAACCAAAAGTCCCAAAAATGAAAACCAGACACACCCCACATGAAATCCACCCCTTCCATTCCTTACATTTTCCTATATAAACCCCGACATTGCGGCACTCTCCCTCTCAAAGCTTCTGAGTCTTTTCAAGCCTCCCAAGCTTAGTCTCGTGTTTTCCTCAGCCGTTACAATCGTGATATCTTCCACTTTTAAGTCACGATTCAACACTTGTCATTAGAGTCAGTGCAACACATCTGACCGCATACAACTGATTCCGTCTATTCCCTCTACCAAGGGTCATTTCGACGCGCAGTCATCAACGGTGTCATCAAACTCATCAAGTAGTAAGTCGTATATTCACTTCTTTACTTATCCTCACTTTAGTGTCCAGAAGTTCTCTCGGTTAAACCTTAATCCATAAACCTTAAACATTAATCCTTCTAACCCTCCAATCTCTTTCTCTATATTATTCCTGAGTTAGCTGATTAATCGGCGGGCTCGGAGTAATCTATGGTATTCCTGAGTTAGCTGATTTATCGGCGGGCTCGGAGTAATCTTTTCTATATTATTCCTGAGTTAGCTGATTAATCGGCGGGCTCGGAGTAATCTTTCCTATATTATTCCTGAGTTAGCTGATTAATCGGCGGGCTCGGAGTAATCTGGTATTCCTGAGTTAGCTGATTTATCGGCGGGCTCGGAGTAGTCTTTTTTCTATTCACTGCTGGGAACCTCAACAGATCCTCTGTCTTCAATTTCAACCCTTCCAAACCGAGTCGACTTCCCCGCGGTTAATGGTTTTAAAACAATTAACAAGGAATTAACTTATAGTGGATTCCCGCGGTCCCCCCTTTAAGAAATCTCGAAGGGCCGTAAAACACGAACAGGATCGTCGGAAGCAACAAGCGCGAAGGAAATTAGAAAAGGCACGAATTAGCGCAAGTCCTTCGTGTCTCGCCATTCCACCGGCTCTACCGGGGTTTTCGGAGGAACCCTGTTCCTCGCAGGAGCGTCGCCCTGTCGTTCCACCTCGGCCTATCATTTTACCATCTCGTCCCTTCCCCACCTCTTCTCGCCCTGTTTGTCGCGTGGCCCCATTTCACGTTGTCCGGGTCAACCGCGACCCCGCCACCTTGCTTGAACCTCCCGGTTCCCCCTCCTCTTCCCGAAGTCCGTCCCCGACCTCCTCGACCGCTTCGACTCTCGATCTCGAGGACCTCGATCCCGAGGTGGTTACTCTGGATTAGAATCACACCGTAAAATTATTTAACATACATATACCTTACCCTTACCCATAGTTTATAATTATTTGTCAAACTCTTATCTCACCGTTTTTACCCCGATCATCTCTTTATATTTTAATTTAGATACACTTACACACCACACACATATTTTAATTAACTTCATGTAACCCCATTCTTAAACTAATTGTAGTAATAGCGGGCAGGATGTTTATTTTCAAATAGGTTCCCCTTTCAAATCCTGCCCGATCACCCCCGCATTTATGTAACACCCGCGAGAATAATACTCACTCATGACACACACGCATCCGACATTCACACTTATAAATGTATTCAATTTTATTTGCTTTAATTCTCACTTATTGTTTACCTAGTTATATTATCGTAATAAATATTTGTGTTATGTTAAACATTGACTCCAATCTGCATTCATTATAATTTAAGACCTCACCCACCACTATTCCCTCTCTCGAAACCGCACGAGGTCCGATCCTAAGTTAAAGGGATTAAATTCCCTGACTTAAAAGAGGACCGACGATCACCTATGTGAACCTGGCACCCGACTTTCGAAAATTTAATTTTTTTTTACGGAAAACGTTAGCATTTCGTTTGTAGTTGTTTGTAGTAACAAAAATTTCGTTTGTAGTTCAATACATTAAAAATTATAAACATTTAAAAAATGACTCGCACCCCACTTTGAGATATCTCAAATCCGCTTGCGCCATCTTCTTCAGAATCGTTTGTAGTTGTTTGTAGTGCTTTTCTTTTCGTTTGTAGTTGAACCGTTTAAAAGTTACAACAATTTAAAAAAATAAAAAAACCTAACTTTGTCAATTTTATAGATATCTCAAATCCGCTTGCGCCATCTTCTTCAGAATCGTTTGTAGTTGTTTGTAGTGCTTTTCTTTTCGTTTGTAGTTGCACCGTTCAAAAGTTACAACAATTTAAAAAAATAAAAAACCTATCTTTGTCAATTTTGGAGATATCTCAAATCCGCTTGCGCCATCTTCTTCAGAATCGTTTGTAGTTGTTTGTAGTGCTTTTCTTTTCGTTTGTAGTTGAACCGTTTAAAAGTTACAACAATTTAAAAAAATAAAAAACCTAACTTTGTCAATTTTATAGATATCTCAAATCCGCTTGCGCCATCTTCTTCAGAATCGTTTGTAGTTGTTTGTAGTGCTTTTCTTTTCGTTTGTAGTTGCACCGTTCAAAAGTTACAACAATTTAAAAAAATAAAAAACCTAACTTTGTCAATTTTGGAGATATCTCAAATCCGCTTGCGCCATCTTCTTCAGAATCGTTTGTAGTTGTTTGTAGTACTTTTCTTTTCGTTTGTAGTTGAACCGTTTAAAAGTTACAACAATTTAAAAAAATAAAAAACCTAACTTTGTCAATTTTGGAGATATCTCAAATCCGCTTGCGCCATCTTCTTCAGAATCGTTTGTAGTTGTTTGTAGTGCTTTTCTTTTCGTTTGTAGTTGAACCGTTTAAAAGTTACAACAATTTAAAAAAATAAAAAACCTAACTTTGTCAATTTTGGAGATATCTCAAATCCGCTTGCGCCATCTTCTTCAGAATCGTTTGTAGTTGTTTGTAGTGCTTTTCTTTTCGTTTGTAGTTGAACCGTTTAAAAGTTACAACAATTTAAAAAAATAAAAAAACCTAACTTTGTCAATTTTATAGATATCTCAAATCCGCTTGCGCCATCTTCTTCAGAATCGTTTGTAGTTGTTTGTAGTGCTTCTCTTTTCGTTTGTAGTTGAACCGTTTAAAAGTTACAACAATTTAAAAAAATAAAAAAACTAACTTTGTCAATTTTATAGATATCTCAAATCCGCTTGCGCCATCTTCTTCAGAATCGTTTGTAGTTGTTTGTAGTGCTTTTCTTTTCGTTTGTAGTTGAACCGTTTAAAAGTTACAACAATTTAAAAAAATAAAAAAATCTAACTTTGCCAATTTTTTAGATATCTCAAATCCGCTTGCGCCATCTTCTTCAGAATCGTTTGTAGTTGTTTGTAGTGCTTTACTTTTCGTTTGTAGTTGAACCGTTTAAAAGTTACAACAATTTAAAAAAATAAAAAACCTAACTTTGTCAATTTTGGAGATATCTCAAATCCGCTTGCGCCATCTTCTTCAGAATCGTTTGTAGTTGTTTGTAGTGCTTCTCTTTTCGTTTGTAGTTGAACCGTTTAAAAGTTACAACAATTTAAAAAAATAAAAAAACTAACTTTGTCAATTTTGGAGATATCTCAAATCCGCTTGCGCCATCTTCTTCAGAATCGTTTGTAGTTGTTTGTAGTGCTTTTCTTTTCGTTTGTAGTTGAACCGTTTAAAAGTTACAACAATTTAAAAAAATAAAAAAACCTAACTTTGCCAATTTTTTAGATATCTCAAATCCGCTTGCGCCATCTTCTTCAGAATCGTTTGTAGTTGTTTGTAGTGCTTTACTTTTCGTTTGTAGTTGAACCGTTTAAAAGTTACAACAATTTAAAAAAATAAAAAACCTAACTTTGTCAATTTTGGAGATATCTCAAATCCGCTTGCGCCATCTTCTTCAGAATTGTTTGTAGTTGTTTGTAGTGCTTTTCTTTTCGTTTGTAGTTGAACCGTTTAAAAGTTACAACAATTTAAAAAAATAAAAAAACCTAACTTTGTCAATTTTATAGATATCTCAAATCCGCTTGCGCCATCTTGTTCAGAATCGTTTGTAGTTGTTTGTAGTGCTTTTCTTTTCGTTTGTAGTTGCACCGTTCAAAAGTTATTATATTTTTGCAATAAACAAAAAGTGTAACTTTGCCAACTTTAGAGATATCTCAACTCCGCTTGCGCCATCTTCTTCAGAATCGTTTGTAGTTGTTTGTAGTGCTTTCTTTTTTGTTTGTATTTGCACCGTTCTAAATTTGATATTTTTGCAATAAACAAGAAGTATAACTTCCCCTATTTTGGAGTTATTTTAAAACTGATTGCGCGACTCGATGTAGAATCGTTTGTAGTTGTTTGTAATGGTTTTTGTTTCGTTTATAGCTGTACGTTTAATTTGCAACAAAATCGATTTTTTGCGCTTGGTATTAGTTCACGAACACTTCAGACGTGCAACTAACGGAGAAATGCCTTTTTATAGAATCACTTGGTCGACTGTATTACACTGAGTAATTGTTTTTTACTAAGCACTACGTTAAGAATGATATTATTTTACACTAAATGGAAGAGGGGCCATTCATCGAGCAACGATGGATGTAAAACAATAAACTTACGAGCAAGTTAATTTTTTTATTTGAAATTATTTTACACTTTTTTTGTTTTCTGTTTTTTAATTCGCATTTTTTGTTTCCGTAAAAAAAATTTACTACTACGCGTACTGATCGACGTCAACGAACATACTGCGCGCCGCTTTGTGCAGCTCAGTTCGCTGGAATACCGACAGCCTGCTAGAGTCAGGCTGCTTCACAAAAAACGGAGCTTAAGACGTACTCATTAATTGCAGCAACCGTTGCTCCTAGTGAGTACCCGGCTTTATGTATAAGTTTTTAATAAATACAGTTTTTTTAATAAATATAAACGTTAGAATTACATGATTGCTCGATCTGTGTGTTTATTATATTCGGACCAATCGCCATAGCCTCCAATAATGCATTGTACAGCTGCATCGAATAGACATGTGATCTTTACTATCCTGTATTTTCTTTCTATTTTAACTGGAAGCAAAGCATTATTATTGATTGATAAAGGTGTCGTGTTAGTGTATTTGGGACTTTTATGCAAATTTTCGATGTTTAGACACGCGACTAAGTATTTCTTTCATGTTTTTATTTTATTTACATATCTACAATTCCACTTAATAGGTCTACGTGACTCATAGCATCATGTAATACATTATTATTAATAATATCTAATTGATTTTCATCGTCATTTATCTCTAAAACCTTAAAGTTTTATCGTTTTTATATTCTATAATTTCTAAACTACAGTCACCATTGTTGCATGTATTAATGTTATCATCGAGATCATCATTACAGTTATTGGGAATACTGAAAGCATCATGGGATTTTCCTTTCTTGATAGATGCTTGATTGCTATGATCGGATTTAATTTTATGTTGCGACGAAAGATTATTAGGTGCATTTAACAACTTCATCGTCTTAGCCAATGACCCAAAATGCGAGATAATAAATTTATCAATTTGATTTATAACGTTTAAATATTGAATCTTTTACTTCCCTAAAATATTTCCGACTACAAGCGGAAATAGCCACTAAAGTTTTATCTGTTGCTGATAAAATGGCGGTCCATAATAAGAAATATTTAAAGAAATATTTAGATAATTTTAGAAGACATTTTTCAAATTCCGGACAATAATATAAATTTGGTCGAGTTTTACTATATTCTTTTCCAATGTTTTGTAAAAATATAGCAATTTCACTATGAGATGTCATTTGGATTATAAGGTGCTATATTATATATTTTGTTGATTGAATGTTATATATTTTTGTGTCTATTTTTATGATTTCAAGGAATCTTTATTGCGCAATGAAATAATGGTTATTATTGTTCTCTACATCTTCTAAATTAAAAGAGGACACAGTCAACACATCTGTACATAGACCAGCGAAATCCTTAATAGTGGTACACTTTGACAAGACAGATATATCGTACCAAAAATTTTTTAACGCTAGCTAGTATGTGTAAAATATAACCATCGGTAAACAAATTTTGTTAAATACGCAATATTAATACGAATGATACACGTAGCTTTCAATTTTTCAAAGTGTGAGAGCATATTTTTCAATCGTTCATGTAAGTCTTTAAGTTAGTATTATTTAATGAAAGAGAAACAGCATTAAGAATTGCCAGTAAAAAGGCCGTCTTTACTTGCTTAGGACACGGCACATCTGAATGCAGCCACTCCCTCATCCAATATAACAGCATATTTGCATCGTGTTTCTTAGATATCATTTGAAATCAAGTAATATCTTCCAATTTAGTGATGTTATTACTCGATACAAGAATTTGGAATTTTTGGAAACATCCGGTTTTGAAAAAAGTTTTATCAATAATCCGGTTGCATCAATACTGTTGCTACCTGTATTATCGTTTTTCATAAGTTCTTTAAATAGAAATATTTGTTCCGGACTTCAACACATATATCATAAAACTCATTAATGACTATTTGCTAAATGCAGCCTGCAAATTCTAAACTATATTCAATTTTTATTAGGGAAGAGATTGAATCTTTTTATTTTGATACTCCTAATTCTTCATTTTAATAATATAATTATTTTGCTTTACGCAGAACATCTTTGGAATATAAATTTGCAGGCTCCATATCACCGAAATCTATTATTCATTAGACTTATTTCTATACCACATGTACGTTGATTTTTTAAATACTTTTTTCATGACATTCTTTCTTTTATTTCTTCGTAATTGTCATTTCTTCATGTGAATAACATCCCGCGTGTCACATGTAGAAATTTTTAAGTATATACCTTCGGAAGTCGGTTCTTCAGTACTATAAATATTAATCTCTGTATAACATTTTCTTTTAATTTGTAGAAAAATGTCGCTAGAAGTATGATTTACTTTTGTAAGCACATGGAAGTTTTGATTGGCTTCATATGGTTTCAAATGATATCAGACTAACCTTTAGTTGTAACTCTATACGCGCGATTTTTATATGATATTATGCACAGATCGATTTTATCCCATTCGCATTTGAACAAATATACTTTTGCGCGTAACGGAGGTAGAATGTTCTTTGATTCATTCATAAATTAATTTGAACGAATACTTTGATATATTTTGAGAAGTGCTAAACTCGACGGAACAAATATTCTTTCCATATAACATATCTTGTATATACCGTTTCTATTTTGCATGATATACATATAACTTTTGTTCATCACTCCATCTAACAAAGATGCCCTTTGCCAGATGAGATCATTAAAAAAACAAAATGAATTTTCGGCCAAAAAGTTTAGCTCTTTTAGAGCTTCGTAAACTTTAGATGCGCTCTTTGCTTTGCGAGGCATTCTTATTTCCGATTGGAATCGTTATGCAGGATGTGACTTTCGATTGTTTGTTGCCAACCGTGCTCTCGACGCGAAGAAGAGAGGAGTCTGTCACTCACGCGCCCTTCACGCGCCCAAAGTCACCAGATTGCAACCGGGCGCAATTTGGCAATACTGCTTTCACCGCATTGGAGCATACCACCTCCACCGCCGCCACGTAGATGACAGCGGAGTGGGGATGACTGAGGGTATAAATTGAAAGCGCGGATAGGAAGAAAGGGTCTGTTGTATGCATTCTCTCCGCGTTGAGAGCACGGTCAGCAACAAACAATCGAAAGTCACATCCTGCGTAGCGATTCCTAATCGGACATAAAAATGCCTCGCAAAGCAAAGAAAAGCGTATCTGAAGTTTACGAAGCTTTAAAAGAGCTAAACTTCATGGATGAAAATTCTTTTCGTCCTTTTAATGATCCTATCTGGCAAACGGCAACAGATTTGTTAGATGGCGTAATGAAAAAATGTTACGTGTATTTGTATATCACGCAAAATAGAAACGGTATACGAGATATGTTATATGGAAAGGATATTTGTCCCGTCGAGCCTAACACTTCTAAAAATAATTCTGATCCAAGTATTCATTCAAATTGGTCTATGGATGAATCAAAGAATATTCTACTTCCGTTACGCGCAAAAGTGCATATGTTAAAATGCGAATGGGATAAAGTCGATCCATGCATAGTATCATATAAAAATCGCGCGTATGAAGTGTTAAAACCTGGCTGGTCTGATATCATTTACGACTATATATGGAGCCAATTAAAACTTCCATGTGCTTTCCATTTTAAGAACGCAAAAATAAATCGTACTCCTGGCGACATTTTTCTACAAATTAAAGGAAAATGTTCAGAGTGTTATACAGAAATTAATATTTATAGTACCGAGGAACCGACTTCCGAAGGTATATACTTACTAATTTCTACGTATGACACGCGAGACGTTATTCACGTAAAAAAACGACAATTACGAGGGAATAAGAGAAAGAGTGTCGTGAAAGAAGTACGTGAAAAATCAACGTACACGTGGCGTAGAGACAAGGCCAATGAATTAATGGAGTTCGGTGATATGGAGCCTGCAAATTTATATACCGAAGATGTTCTGCGTAAAGCAAAACAATTATATCGAGATAAAGAATTGGGAGTATTAAAAGAAAAAGATCCAATCTTATCTTTGATAAAAATTAAATACGGTTTAGAATTTGCAGGTTGTATTCAGCAAATAGGCATCGATAAGTTTTATGCTATGTACTGGAGCCCGGAACAAATATTTCTATTTAAAAAATTCATGAAAAACGATGCTGCAGGTAG
>JASTWL010000698.1:0-92948 GCA_035220575.1 Temnothorax rugatulus | reverse complement strand
CGCAATTGAACACAGATGTACATACACACGCACACGCAATCGCAATACAATTACAGTAAGTTGTCCTATGTGATGCCTATGTTAAAAAAATACTATCTTATCGAGAACAATGAGCGAGAAATGTAATGTTCAAAAGAAATATATAAAAACTTACGAGTTACGCGAGAAAAAAATATTTAACGATCTTTGGGAGTTATCGTAATCGCGGAATGTTTATAATAAAACGCAATTGAACACAGATGTACATACACACGCACACGCAATCGCAATACAATTACAGTAAGTTGCCCTATGTTAAAAAAAATACTATCTTATCGAGAACAATGAGCGAGTAATGTAATGTTCGAAAGAAATATATAAAAACTTACGAGTTACGCGAGAAAAAAATATTTAACGATCTCTGGGAGTTATCGTAATCGCGGAATGTTTATAATAAAACGCAATTGAACACAGATATAGATACACACGCACACGCACACGCAATCGCAATACAATTACAGTAAGTTGCCCTATATTTAAAAAATACTATCTTATCGAGAACAATGAGCGATAAATGTAATGTTCGAAAGAAATATATAAAAACTTACGAGGAGTTACGCGAGAAAAAAATATTTAACGATCTCTGGGAGTTATCGTAATCGCGGAATGTTTATGATAAAACGCAATTGAACACAGATGTACACACACATGCACACACATACGCAATCGCAATACAATTACAGTAAGTTGCCCTATGTAATGCCTATGTTAAAAAAATGCTACCTTATGGAGAACAATTAGCGAGAAATGTAATGTTCAAAAGAAATATATAAAAAACTTACGAGGAGTTACGCGAGAAAAAGATATTTAATGATTTCTGGGAGTTATCGTAATCGCGGAATGTATACACATGTGGCCAATTTCTTCACCGTCGGATAACTATCCTTCGGTTAACCTCACTCTTCATCTCTTTCTAAGGGGGCAGTTAGAAAGAGATGAAAAGTAAGGTTAACCGAAGGATAGTTATCCAACGGTGAAGAAATTGGCCCTTAGACGCTGTAAAAGTCTGACTGTTACATAGAGACAAAATTGGGTGGGTATATATAATAATGGTATAAAAAAAAATATATTTTTCAAATCTATCTTCTATCGCGTAAAATCTGCAAATGTACTTTGCTTGAAAAATTGAAACATATGATATAAAGCACAAAAGAGAAAATTATGCAGGATCATTAGTTACATCGTTTATAGGTAAGGCCACGACACTCCCGTCACGAATGGCATACCCCCCGCCGTGTATCCTGGCGCCGGCGGCGGCGCGTACGCTGACGGCGGCGCGTACGCTGACGGCGGCGCGTACGCTGACGGCGGCGCGTATGCTGACGGCGGCGCGTATGCTGACGGCGGCGCGTATGCTGACGGCGGCGCGTGTGCTGACGGTGGCGTGTATGCTGACGGCGGCGCGTGTGCTGAAGACGGCGCGTATACTGGTGGCAGCGGCAATGGCGCGTATGCTGGCGGCGGCGGCGTGTATGCTGGCGGCGGCAGCGGTGGCAATGGAGCGGGCGACGCGTACGCCGACGGAGTATACGCTGGCTGTGTGTATACTCCGCCGGCGTACCTCATGTTTCTCCGCTGCTTCTGCAGCGCTCGACGCACCGCTTGATTTGCGATCTGTAAAAAAAAAAATATATATATATAGGGTGAATCATTTTAATGGACGCAGGCAAATATCTTGAAAAATATGTAAGATACAGAAAAATGTTTCAGACAAAAGTTATATGTCTAACAATAAGAGGGACACATGATTCGGATGTGTCATATAATAGATGTCGTTTTCAAGAAATTTTGAAAGCGATAAAACTTAATTTTTTCCTTCAGATAAAAGTTGTACATCTCGTCCAGACGTTATAAAACGACTATAATAAAGCTCCCTTTCGGAATTTCTGGAGATATTTTAAATTATGTTATAATATTTTCAATATAAAATATCTCGTGAAGTATTCACTTTTCTAGAATTTTACCTTCATATTTTTATACGTAGAACTATGAAAGGAATTGATTGTTGTAAAAAAACTCATAAAAAATTATTTTAAAATATTCTATTAAATTTCATAGACGCATTCAATTTTGCAAAATTGCAAATGTAAAAATTAATATTATTATTCGCTTCCTTTTATTATTTTATAAAAGAATGAAGGTAAAATCATAGAAAAGTGAATACTTCACGAGATATTTCATATTTTATATTAAAAATATTATAACAAAAATTAAAATATCTCCAGAGATTCCAAAAGAGAGCTTTATTACAGTCTTTTGAAAACGTCTCAACGGGATCTACAACTTTTATCTCAAAGAAGAAATCATATTTCATTAGTCGCTTTCAAAATTTCTTGAAAACGATGACATCTATGGCAAGACACATCGGAATCGTGCGAGCGAGCGAGCGTGTGTGTGTGTGTGTGCGTGTGTGTGTGTGTGTGCGTGTGTGTGTGTGTGCGTGTGTGTGTGCGTGTGTGCGTGTGTGTGTACGTGCGTGCGTGCGTGCGTGCGCGTTCGTCTTTTCGCTTGTCCGTCAATTCGTCCGTCCATCTTTTCGTTCGTCCGTCCGTCCATTCGTTCGTTCTCATTCACACGCGCACGTATGTACATATATATATATATATATTTTTTAATAAAATATACGCGTGTGTATGTGCGTGTATGCGTATGTGCATACGTACGTGCGCGTGTGAGTGAGAACGAATGGACGGACGGACAAGCGAAAGGACGGACGAATTGACGGACAGGCGAAAAGACGAACGCGCACGCAAGCACGCATGCACGATTCCGATGTGCCTTGTCATAGATATCGTCGTTTTCAAGAAATTTTGAAAGCGACTAATGGAACATGATTTTTTATATATAAACAGGACGGACGGACGGACGGACGGACAAATTGACGGACAGGCGAAAAGACGAGTAAAGAAACGAACCGATAAATAATAAATAAATTTTAGGGCCAGTGCACGTACATTGCTATAGCGGCCCTTACTCAACTTACCTTGTGCATTGCGGTCGCTCTCTCTCTCTCCTCGCTTTGTCGTGGTAGTGGTGCTACTACTAGCGATGGTGATGGCAATGGCAGTAGCGGTGGCGGTGGCGGTAGCGGTGGCGGTGGCGGTGGCGGAAGCGGTGATGGTGGCAGTGGCGGAGGCAGTGACGTCGTCGCCGTCGCCGTCGCCGTCGGTGCACGCTGACCGGGCTGACCCTCCGCTAGCGGCAATGGTGGTGACGCGACTGTCTTTGGTGCTAACGGCACCGTCGCGGTCGTGGCCATCGCTTCAGCGCCTTCGCTTTTACCTGTAACAAAAAAGAAAATATATTTAGTCATGCAAACATTTCATTTTTGGAATTTTATATATATATATATGATACATTCTGGATGTACTTACATTTTCGATACGTCCGTCGCGACATATTAGTCCTGCACACTTCGTCCACACTAATCGGACGACCACCCCTACGCACAACCACGTACGCACGACACACGTACTGTGAGCTGTGCAGTCCTGCAGGCAGGCTGGCAAACACAGGCGCACAGGAAGATCGCGGGACCGGCGGGACTCACGCGAGATCCCCCACCACTTGGGAGGGAACGCCGCCGGCCGGGCCGGCCCGGCCGCGGAAGAGCTAGCGCACACAAACGAGCGCCGAGCAGCCGTGTAGGTGTGCGATTCGAGTGCACACTTACACGGCTTTTTCCTTGTGTGGCGTCTTGAACGTTGCGCGGACACGAGGTATACCCATGTCAGTTGAAAACAAACGAAACAAATATCTCGTAGACGGAAATTTTCCACGGTGTTTCGTATTTGTGACTTTCTTTCTGTATTAGTAGTTCACATACACAAATATACTATGAAGCTTTTTATGTCACGACAGCTTCTCGCTTATAAGATTTGCGTTATTAGAGGCAAATATATTCGACGATAACTGCACTCGTTTCCGAGAAAGAAAGGCATTGTATATACCTCAATATTATCACTGAATTTATTATGTAATATATTATTACGGTTTTATTATGTATATACATTAACTTTGCATTACTTTGTAATAAAATTATATACTAATCTCTTATTATTGGGAAAAGTTTATTATGTACAGATTATCTTTTTACTTCTTCTTATTTTTTATTATTTATATCAGTTCTTATATTAAAATACTATCTCGTTTTATTACAAGAGAATAACTAATATATTTCAAAGAAATTTTTACATTCAGAAAAAATTATATATTACTTTCATTACAGTTCTTTACAAATAAAGTTAATTACAAGGAGAGGATATGTGATGGCCTAATCACCGATTTTGATTCTTTTGCATTTGCATGAATCTACATCGAAAATAAGTCCATCCGTGTCGATCGTATCAGAGCGAGGAGGGAATGATATTCTTTCTCTCGCTCGCTTGCTCGGCGCGTCGAACTTGGCCGCGGCCGCAGTGTTTGTAAACACGGAACTCGGTGATACTTATGTAGTAGCGTGTGGAATAATAAAAATAATATTTTTGTATAAATATTACTTTGATTTCACAATCGTTGCAAGTACAATACGCGTGTCTAAATATGTCCAAAATATTTATTTCACGTAGAAAATAATACATATCTATGTATATGTATGAAATACTTACAAAATTAACGTTTCATTCAATGCGTCTTGTAAATAGCATGTTTTTTATGCTTGAAATTTGGAGCGATCAATAGTGTATGCGTGTTGTAAGACATATAGAGAGTAAGACATGTACATAATATACTATATGGCACATTCAGTGAAAGTGAGAATAAGTAATATCGGGAATATATATATATATATATATATATATATATATATATATATATATTCCCGACATTACTTATTCTCACTTTCACTGAATGTGCCATATATAGTATATAATATATCTCTATATGTCTTACAACACGGGAATATATATATATACGAATATATATATATATATATGGGCCATTCCGCGTGAACCGGATCAGTC
The DNA here is from genome assembly GCA_035220575.1 of Temnothorax rugatulus. NCBI lineage: Eukaryota > Metazoa > Arthropoda > Insecta > Hymenoptera > Formicidae > Temnothorax > Temnothorax rugatulus. The sequence goes on along the minus strand of JASTWL010000698.1, from coordinate 87,948 downwards.
ACCTCTCAGAAATGAATCAAATTTTGCATATCGGTAGTTTCTGACGAGATAAAATATGGTGTCAAATATTTTCTTTTTAATTGCAAATTTTTTCGATTTATGAATAATGGAAAATTTACCGCCTTTTTATTTAATAATTGCATAACTTTTTTCCTTTAAGTGCAATACGAAAATTTTTTGAATAAAAGTTGTCACAAAAGGACTATATTTTATGATAAAATTATTTACAACATAAAAAAAAGTTATTTCGTACTATTTATTAAACAAATTATTTTTCAATAATTTTTTTAACTGTCAGGGAGACGATCGAAAAATAAAAAAAAATTTTGTTAGAAACTTTCAAGCTTCCAATATACCACAAAAAATTTTCATCGATGTGTTTTGTTTCGTTATCGAGAAAATAATTGTTTAATTTTTGTACGCGTGAAGAATCGGTACTCGGTGCGGCAGCCACGTCTGTACGGTGACCGCTCTTGCTCGCTGGCCGCGCGGCGCGCTAGGCGAACTTAATATCCAAGTTAATTTTCTCAAAAACGAAATACGATGATGATTCGCGACCACGGTTTGCTGGACTTTTCTCGTTTGCTTCACTCATACTGAAGTGGATTGAAGATACGGCGAATTTGACCGGGACGCGAATCGCGAACGATTTTAAACGAGCGGCTCCAAGTAATTAATTAAGAGGAATATCTTCTTAGGGCGAGTGTCCCGAGCGGTCTGGTCACGTGGAATTTCTTTCTCGTTCCGCCGGCTTGGTTGTGCATCATCTATCTGCACGCGTGCGTACCTTTTTGTTAATAACAAGTTTCTCCTGTACATACAAATCTTCATTTTTCCTACTTCTTTCCTTCTCTCTCTCTGTCTCTCTCCCTGTCTCCCTCTCTCTTTCTCTATCTCCTCCCTCTTTGTCTGATTCTTTGTTCCTTATAAGTTTGAATCTTCAATATTTCTAAAATAGTTGTTGTGCACATAGAATAGCGGTTATCAAATTTCCTTTCGTTTTGTTTCGATTATATTCCTACAAAATGCCAAAAAATCGGTGCTGCAATCCTTTGCAACTTAGTGGCCATAATTGGGTTACAAATTTATTTGTACAAATTTGCAGGAATATAATCGAAACAAAACAAAAGGAAGTTTGATAACCGCTATTCTATGTGCACAACAACTATTTTAGAATTATTGAAGATTCAAACTTATAAGGAACAAAGACTCAGACAGAGAGGGAGGAGATAGAGAAAGAGAGAGGGAGACAGAGAGAGAGACAGAGAGAGAGAAGGAAAGAAGTAGGAAAAATAAAGATTTGTATGTACAGGAGAAACTTGTTATTAACAAAAAGGTACGCACGCGTGCAGATAGGTGATGCACAACCAAGCCGGCGGAACGAGAAAGAAATTCGACGTGACCAGACCGCTCGGGACACTCGCCCTAAGAAGATATTCCTCTTAATTAATTACTTGGAGCCGCTCGTTTAAAATCGTTCGCGATTCGCGTCCCGGTCAAATTCGCCGTATCTTCAATCCACTTCAGTATGAGTGAAACAAACGAGAAAAGTCCAGCAAACCGTGGTCGCGAATTATCATCGTATTTCGTTTTTGAGAAAATTAACTTGGATAAGTTCGCCTAGCGCGCCGCGCGGCCAGCGAGCAAGAGCGGTCACCGTACAGACGTGGCTGCCGCACCGAGTACCGATTCTTCACGCGTACAAAAATTAAACAATTATTTTCTCGATAAAGAAACATAACACATCGATGAAAATTTTTTGTGGTATATTGGAAGCTTGAAAGTTTCTAACAAAATTTTTTTTTTATTTTTCGATCGTCTCCCTGACAGTTAAAAAAATTATTGAAAAATAATTTGTTTAATAAATAGTACGAAATAACTTTTTTTTATGTTGTAAATAATTTTATCATAAAATATAGTCCTTTTGTGACAACTTTTATTCAAAAAATTTTCGTATTGCACTTAAAGGAAAAAAGTTATGCAATTATTAAATAAAACGGCGGTAAATTTTCCATTATTCATAAGTCGAAAAAATTTGCAATTAAAAAAAAAATATTTGACACCATATTTTATCTCGTCAGAAACTACCGATATGCAAAATTTGATTCATTTCTGAGAGGTGACTGATCCGGTTCACGCGGAATGGCCCATATACATATATAGATCGCTCCAAATTTCAAGCATAAAAAAACATGCTATTTACAAGACGCATTGAATGAAACGTTAATTTTGTAACTATTTTATACATATATATAGATATGTATTATTTTCTACGTGAAATAAATATTTGGGACATATTTAGACACGCGTATTGTACTTACAACGATTGTGAAATCAAAGTAATATTTATATAAAAATATTATTTTTATTCTATATATATACCATATATGGATATACATATATATATATATATATATATATATATATATATATATATAGCATTACTTTTTATGTTATTATATATTTGGCATTGGCACATAATTGTGTCCAGCGAGAGTGAGAGCGAGAGAGAGAGAATATCATTCCCTCCTTCTTGCTCTAACTCATTGTCAGCTGATCGAGGCCGCTACTTCCATCGACCTATATTACTGGTACACTGTTTAGTTTAGATACGGATGGCGCAGTCCAGTAGTATATGTCGATGGCTACTTCAGCTAGCCTGCTAATGCTTTCTTGGCGCGGATCTAAAGGAAAGTGTACGCGTTGAGAAGCGCAGATAATGACAATGTAACAATTTGTAGGAGAACAGCTCCCGAGTATATATTTAAAATATTATTGTCTGTTGATCAGAGATATCGGACTCGATAGCATACGGTAACATGCTAACAAGGCGATATGGCTTTTGTACCGCATGCTACCGAGGCCGGTTGCTAGTGTCACTGAGTAAGATTTTGCACACATATTACGAATTAGATTAAATAAATATTAGCATGTATAAATATGCTATTTCAAATAGAGAAATCTTTCCTCTACTTTCTATCATATATTTTATTCTTTTCCATTGTGCGTTACGTTTAATTTATATTTCTAATTCCGATTTTATTTAATATTTATTCTTATTTCTAATATGCTCTATTGTGCGCAGGGCCTAAGCGTAACCGAGCGATTAATTGTAAGTCGATGTGCTAGAATGCTGGATGTCTCAATTTCCTATTCTGCTCTTTACAACTGTTTTGCTATTTCTTTTACAGGTGTATTCAAAATATACACAATGCATTGATAAATTATTATTTTACAATTATTAGCATTTTTTTACAATTTACAACTAGGAAATACAATTCATAAAAGTAACAATTTCTTTATTTGATTAAAAAATAATAAGTTATTTTGAAATTCTACAAGGAATTTAATTATTTATTATTATTACGTTATATTACCTACATTAATGCTTTCTTGCAACTTTATAACTTAACTTTAACTTTATAGTTTGTATGTTATGACGTTATATAATAATTAAATTCCTTGTAGAATTTCAAAATAACTTATTATTTTTTCATCAAATAATGAAATTGTTACCTTTCTTAATTGTAAATTGTAAAAAAATGCTAATAATTATAAACTAATAATTTATCAGTGTGTATATTTCGAATACACTTGTAAAATAAAAATAAAAACGGTTGTACAGAGCAGAATAGGAAATTCAGACATCCAGCATTCTAGCACATCGACTTACAATTAGTCGCTCGGTTACGCTTACGCCCTGTGCACAATAAAGCATATTAGAAATAAGAATAAATATTAAATAAAATCGGATTTAGAAATATTATAATAATTAAACGTAACGCACAACGGAAAATAATAAAATATAAAATACAAATAGAGGAAATATTCCTCTATTTGAAATATTTATATATGCTAATATTTATTTAATCTAATTTGTAACATGTATGCAGGGCCTTACTCAGTGACATTAACAACCGGCCTCGGTAGCATGCGGTACAAAAGCCATATCGCCTTGTTAGCATGTTACCGTATGCTATCGAGTCCGATATCTCTGATCAACAGACAATAATATTTTAAATATATATACTCAGGGACTGCTGTCCTACAAATTGTTACATTGTCATTATCTGCGCTTCTCAACGCGTACACTCTCTTTTAGATCCGCGCCAAGAAAACATTAGCTGGAGTAGCGGTCTCGATCGTATCAGCTGACAATGAGTTAGAGCGAGGAAGAGGGAGAATGATATTCTATCTCTCTATATATATATCTCTCTCTCTCTCTCGCCCGCTCGCTCGGCGCGCCGAACTTGGCCCCGGCCGCGGCGCGGCGTTGCCGGATGCATAAACAATCACAAATCACAGTGGACGGAACGATTCGGTGAACGTTGACGGTTAGAACGTGCGCTTCAAAGCATATTTTTGTGTGAGTTATTGGTTGAGTTTATTTAGTATAATTTTTTTAGTTTTTAGTGTGTGTATATATAGTGTGTAGTTCACTATTATGGGTAGACATAATAGTACGAATCAAGTTCGTCTGTTTGGAGCCAGGCTCTCCAAGAAAAAAGGATGGGTACGAAGGTAAGCATATATGCAGCACATTTAATATGAGACAAATTTAATAATGATAAATATACATACATACATACATACATACATACATACATACATACATACATACATACATACATACATACAGACAGACAGACAGACAGACAGTCTTTATCACTTTGTGACGGTTTTTTAGAAATAGAAGCTTTGTTTACGATTAATAACAAAATTTTTGTCTTTATTTCTTGTACAAAGATGTCTTTAAATTCGCGAATAAAAATAGTATGAAAAAAATTCTTTAAAAAATCGTATAAATATATATCATTTTACATTACAAGTAGTATTTTTGCAAGTATAAACATTTGTGGCCAATTACATTTCGGCTGCCTGGCTTGATCAATTATCTATCGATAAAGAAAGAAGTTTTGAAGAAAAGATTTTAATAAAATAATAACAGATATATACAGAGGAATTATAAGTACTCAAGTTTTATTGTTATCGTTTAATAATATTGTAGTGTGGGTACAAATTATATTTTTTTCTCTGTAATCAGTAATGTAGTAATGATACAATGCTAACGTACTGTAGTCCTTACGTTTTAGTATTGATAGCATCAATAAATATAAATTCGATATTCATTACATGTGAAATGCCCGGGAGTATATGGACAAAAAATTTTGTGCCTCTTGTCCATATACTCCCGGGCATTTCACATGTAATGAATATCGAATTTATATTTATTGATGCTATCAATACTAAAACGTAAGGACTACAGTACGTTAGCATTGTATCATTACTACATTACTGATTACAGAGAAAAAAATATAATTTGTACCCACACTACAATATTATTAAACGATAACAATAAAACTTGAGTACTTATAATTCCTCCGTATATATCTGTTATTATTGTATTAAAATCTTTTCTTTAGAACTTCTTTCTTTATGTCCATATTTTGTCCATGTGCGTGTCAAGTGCATGAGTACTGACACAGACAACGGACGATTTACGGACAGGCAGTGATTCATACTATACAATTTGCCAATGTTTATACCGGTAAGATTATTGCTTGGAATGAAAAATAACATACTTATTACTCATTTTGTTACCAACTTTTTTACTGGAGCACTTTCTTTCATTCGCATAATTGGGAACATTCTATTTCATGTATCTCATAACAGACATTATAACAAAGCTTCTATAGTTGAATACAAAAAAGTCTGAAATAAAAATATTAAAAGTGAGAAATAAATTACATAAATGTAGAATATCATAAAATATATAACTTATTCTGTGAAATGATTCTTTTTTATCTCGTGGTCTCAAATACTTTACAAATTCATATTTTATTTGTGTACTGATAAATCAATTAATCAAATTGTTCCTGATTTTAAAACAATCCATAAATTTTTATAAATTTGTATTTGGCTTGTCTGTACTATATTGTTTTGTCGAAAATATTGTCGATAAATAAAGTAACAAAATTTATTGTTTTTTCACATACTGTCTAAACACTTTACTTGCAAATTTTTTAATTTATTATTTCTTCTGTTATCGGCCATAAACCAATGCAATTTTTGTACTTTGTTTTTGTAGTCACATATTGTATTAAATCTAACTTATATAATTCAATGTAAATAATTTATTATTATTTGTGGTACGTAAGATAAATGTACCAATGCCGAAACACTAAGACCTATGTCTGGATACATTTCAGTTTTTAAATAAGTATAACGCGAAAAATCAAAGATAAAAATATAATACAAAAAAATATTATTATCTTTCATTCTTTAATTTTAATTCGCGTTATGACTTATTTCAGGACTAAAATGATAAAAATGTCTAGACATAGGTACGGGGGGCATTGGTACACATTTACTTTAATGTTATTTTTTAAAATATTGGTCTTGTAGCAGACAAAAGTTTAAATTATTGTCACTTTATAATAAAATAATGGTTTTTAAAGTATTTTTTTATTTATTTGGTTTTTAAATATTATGTCAAAATATCACACTGGTCAACAAAATTCTTGCAACACTAAAATCATATGTACATTTCAAATAACTACATAACTGCGTAAAAAAATTGTCGTATTTGAAACTTGTTTTTAATGCAGATGGTAAAGTCTGTACAAGGAACATTCGCTAGAATTTGAATTTATCTTTATCTCCTTTCCCTGTGTTTTTTTAAGTAAAAACGTGTTTTGTTTAAAAAAAATTGAATACTTTGACGCACTCTGACGGGGTGGAATAAATATTTCTTGCAAATGTGATAACCATCATAAAGCATGAACTTTTCTTTGTACATTACAAAATACAGGTTTGTATGATTATTTTTGATGATCGCGCATATTGATGCAGGTTCTAATTGTCGAGAATACGGATTTATGCGAACATACCTACATTACACCCATCCACCCCCCTCAACACACACGCACTAAAATTGACATTTACGTACGTACACCATACACATGATGTGCACAATCCGACTAGCAACCTTCCCATGGTGTCAATACTAATACTGGCGATAATTGTACAAAAATGCGTTGGTAACTTCGTCAAAAATAATCGTACAAAACTCTATTTTGTTAAATTTGCAAGGCAAAGTCTATATTGTATAGGCCAGTCATATTACACATCGAACCTTCCAATTAATCTTCGCAGGTTGCAACCACCATGAATCCCTTTGATTTCAGATGCTATAAGTGGGATTTATTTTGCTTCGCAAAATTAACGAGGAATGAAAAGTTATTAACAATAGTATTAACAAAAAACAAGTTTCTTAAATTTTTCCTCAAATATCTCGAAAACTGAGCAAAATAGGGTAACTAACTATACGTACCTTCTTTGTAGAGCGTACTTGTAAAATTATCTACAATAATGATGTGAACAATATTTATTGTCAAGCCAGTCGTTTAGCTTGCACGCGCTGTCATAGTCCGAGACTCGGATCCCGAAAACTCTCGCTTTCATGGTTTTTTTGATGTTGCGCCGGTGATTTTTTTCCATCATTTATAATGGAATTAAAAATTAAAAAAAAATTACATTATCTGAAAAGTACAAAGAACACTTTTCATGATGCAACATATTTTTTAGACCCTTTTTCTGTAGTTTGTAGCTATGTAAGCAAAAAATTTCGATTTTTTGGAATAGTCTTAGTTTTTCCGAAAAACTTTTTCGCTGTTTTCAGGCCTTAGAATTTATATTTCAGACAAATTTTATCGTATGCATTTTGTCGTGGACGAAATTTGACACAAAAAAGAACCCTTGTATTATTTTCATACGACGAACGCTGATTTTTTTATTGACGCACAAAATTAAGCGTTATCCGACTTGTGAGTAATATTGGATAACTGCGCGTCATTAAAAAAATCAGCGTTCATCGTACGAAAAAAATACAAGCGTCCTTTTTTGTTGCAAATTTCGTCCACAACAAGATGCATAAGATAAAATTCGTCTGAAATAAAAATTCTAAGACCTGAAAACAGCGAAAAACTGATACTATTCCAAACAATCAAAATTTTTTGCTTACATAGCTACAAACTAAAGAAAAAGGGTCTAAACAATCGGTTGCATCATGAAAAGTATACTTTGTAGTTTTAAGATGATGTGATTTTTTTTATTTTTAATTCCATTTTAAATGACGGAAAAAAATCATCGGCGCAACATTAAAAAAAACAAAGATCGATAGTTTTCGGAATCCGAGTCTAGGATTTTGACGACGCGTGCAAGCTAAACGACTGACTTGACGATAAATGTTGTTGAGATTATTATTGCAGATAATTTTACGCTCTGCAAAAAAGGTACATATAGTTAGTTACCCTATCTTGCTTAATTTTCTAGATATTTGAGAAAATAAATCGTGTTTTTTGTTGATAATATTGTTAATAACTTTTTATTCCGCGTTAATTTTGTAAAACAACAATCCTACTTATAGCACCTCAAATCAAAGCGATTCATGGTGGTTGCAACCTGGGAAGATTAATTGAAAGGTTCCCTAAATTTGTCTAATATGACTGGCGTATTACGATAGGTAACACATTTGCGAGATAAATTCATTCCATCATGCAGAATGCGTGAAATTATTTAATTTTTTTAAAAACAAAACACATTTTAACTTGAAGACGGCGGGAAAGAGGAAGATAAATTCAAAATGTAGCGAATGTTCCAATACAGACTTTACCGTGAAATAAAAAAAAAATTTTGTACAGTTCAGTTTTTCGCAAAATTACGCTTATGTGAAGTTATGTGAAATTTGCATATATGAATGTAGTGTTGCGATAATTTGGGTAATCAGTGTAATATTACAAATTATAAATATTGTCTTTCGTAATTCAGAAGAAGTACAACCTCTGAAAAATAAGAATACAGTCCTTTGCGTAATCTATTAAAAATTAACTGTATGCAAGTGTTTTATATGTAGTTAGTACTAATAATGGTAATAATATAATACCAGAAGCGTCTATTCTGACGGTACTGGTTGCATGTAAAATAGTAGTTAGAAACCAATACCAGAAGCGTCTATTCTGACGGTACTGGTTGCATGTAAAATAGTAGTTAGAAACCAAAACCAAAAGCGTCTATTCTGACGGTACTGGTTGCATGTAAAATAGTAGTTACAAACCAATACCAAAAGCGTCTATTCTGACGGTACTGGTTGCATGTAAAAAAGTAGTTAGAAACAAATACCATAAGCGTCTATTTTGACGGTACTGGTTGCATGTAAAGTAGTAGTTAGAAACAAATACCAGAAGCGTCTGTTCTGACGGTACTGGTTGCATGTAAAATAGTAGTTAGAAACCAATACCAAAAGCGTCTATTCTGACGGTACTGGTTTCAATAAAAATTAGAAGTGTGTCTCGTGACGGTACTGGTAAAATAAATGTCAGAAACGTCTATTCCGACGGTACTGATAACAACCCACATAGCAATATCGAGAAATTGTCGGATATCCAGAGTTTATCTGCATAAAACCTGATATACCTGGGCTGTACTGAGAATGCCTGTATGTCTGCGATATCCAACGATGGATATCCCTAGGTTGTAATTACATTACGAAATTCGATCCCAACAATAGCGGATGTCTAAACATCTAATGTTATATGGGATATTCCTGAATAATCCTACGGATGATTTTTTAGTTTGGATCAAAATAAGATCAAAGTAGATCATCCTATGGAGATTTTTTTGCTATGTGGGAATAAAAACCAGAAACGTGTGCTCTGACAGTATTGGTAATAACAAATTCCAAAGGCATTTATTTTTACTTACACTATTACAGTTAATTTTTAATAAAAGTATAATGAGATGACAAAATATATAATAATGAAAAAGTAAAGGACTGTTGTTATTTTTCAGAGGTTTTTTATGTTTTACGATTCGTACATATCTAAAATCAATCTTTAATAAGATGCTTTTCTATTTATTATTGTGTATATTATATTTATAATTTTTTGCAGGCGACAGTTATTAAAGAGGCTGCGCGAAGAAGCAAGTGGCACTAAGGGTACGAAGGAATCTACCAATGTCCGGAAATCAGTGGAATCACTGATTACTCCCAGCACGATGGATGTAGAGCTTTGTACCCAAGAAACGTGCCCAGATATAACGTTAAAATGCCCAGGTATGTACGAAAATGTCCAATATTGCGAAAATGACGATACTCTTGTCATCGACAATAAAGGCATGGATATAAATCGTATCCAAGAGCATGAGCCTGAAGGTCGTCGCATTATGGACATTTCTTTTCTTGAAAGAAATGCATAGAACATTTGATGATCATGCGCGAGGAATAGAGTGCCTATTTAAAGATACTCGTAAATTCTCGTCGCCATGGGTTCCTCACGCAATTCTTCTTCAAATGTCGAATGTGCCACTTTGAAACCAGTATTTGGTCGGAACCCAACAAATCCGAAGAATTATTAGACATTAATACAGCTGCTGTAGCTGGAACAGTCACAGTTGGAACTGGTTATGCTCAGCTGGAAGAGCAATGTGCAGCCATGAACATTCCTTGCATGAGTGAAGTGACATACATAAAATATCGCGAAAATTTAGTCGATGATTTTGAACGAACGGCTATGGAAAATATGAAAAAGGCAGGCGAGATTGAAAAACAACTCGCCATAGAAAACAATGAAACAATAAATGGCATTCCGTATATAACAGTTGTTGCGGATGGCAGTTGGATGAAAAGATCGTACGGCAAAGCCTACGATTCATTTTCCGGTGTAGGTGCCATAATCGGTCAGCGCACAGAGCAAGTTCTCTTCGCTGGCGTCCGCAACAAATATTGCACGGTATGCGACATAGCGAAGCGAAAAAATTGTGAACCGAAAGCTCATAAATGCTACAAAAATTTTGATCGCAACGCAAGCTCCACAAGAATGGAGAGCGATGCCATTGCGGAAGGTTTTAACTGTAGCCTCGAAATGCATGGATTGATATATAAAACAGTTATCGCCGATGGCGACAGTAATGTATATCAATCTATACTGCACAATAATCCATATCGCGAACTGATGGTAACGGTAAAAAAAGTAGAATGTACCAATCATCTGCTTCGTAATCTGTGCAGGAAATTACAAAACGTGGCTGAAACAACACAACCAAAAACGCAACAGAAGCGTGGTTTTGTACAGCTTAGAAAGGTGATAAAGAAAAACATTTTACCAATACGAAAAGAGGTAATTGACCTGGCTTCTTCACGAATGGAAGAAAACCTACCTCATCATTTGAAGGCTATGGAATTAAGAAAAGATATATTGAACATTCTTAGCCATATATTTGGTGAGCATAAACGGTGTAAAGAACGCGGTCGTAAATGCGACTGTGAAACGAAGAAAAACCTCGTACCGTATCTGAAACTCCACGGTTTGTACCAAAAAATGGAGAGTGCTATGATGTATCTAAGCGGTCATGCCGAAAGCTTGCTGTTCAAATCGACGAATAATCCTGCAGAATCGTTTAACTCGATAATCTGCAAAGAAATTGGCGGAAAGCGCATTAATTTTGGCAAACGAGGCTCTTACAATGCTAGAATTGCGGGAGCAGTTCTGCAATATAATACGCAGCAAGTCCTCACAGAACTGCATAAAGGCTTGGGAAAAACAGTTCCTCCTGTTGTCGAGAAACTGGAGACGCGACGGCAAATAAAAGTTGCGAGAACCAAAGAATCTCGACAAATAGATGGAAGGCGAAAGAAATTCAAGCCAGAATCAGGAACAGATCACCATTATGGCCCACAATCGCAAAAACCAGATCTTCCGGATGATGTATTTGAACAACTTCGCCAAAATCATTTAGAGAAGTTGTCCGAAAATGGAAGAAACTGGAAGCAGATTGAACGGGATACGATAGATCAAGGTGAATCTGAGCTGTGGTTATCACTGAGACGTGAAATGTTGACGGCATCCAATTTTGGAATCGTATGTCGTATGAGACCGACAACGTCTTGCGCAACAACGGTAAAAAACATTTTGTTTCCTCCGTGTATTGATACTGCAGCTATGATATATGGTCGCAATCGAGAAGAGATTGCGAGGAAAGAGTTAGCCGCAAAACTCAATAAACAAATAAAACTTTGCGGATTATTTATTGATCGTGAAAATCCATTCTTGGGTGCTTCTCCTGATGGACTCATTGACGAAAATGGTCTGGTGGAGATTAAATGTCCTATGTCGGCTGAACATTTAACAGTGGAAGAAGCCATAAAGACATTACCCACCTTGAAAGGTATCTTTGATAAAAAGAACCCAGATAAAATAAATCGAAATCATCGATTTTTTTATCAAATTCAAGGTCAATTAAATATAACGCAACGAGAGTATTGCGTTTTTGCCGTATGGACACCGAAAAGCATAAAAATAGTGCGTGTAAATAGAGACGATGCTTTTTGGGAAACTAATATGCTGCCTTTCTTAAAACGCTTCTATCACGAATGCATGCTTCCGGAAATCTTGGATAGTCGCCATAACAGGCACATGCCAATAAGGAATCCGAGATATATTATAGAAGCGAAAGAAGAAGCAGCTAAAAAAATAAATAGTCGAAAAGATATTCGGCAAGATACAGTAGAGAGCGAAAATGTCATTAGTGGCAAAAGAAGAACGTCTGACATTTCGCTGACGGAAGCAGCAATTACTACTGCTGCAGTTCAAAATATAGAGCAGGATGATTGCGTTATTGTCAGTTATACAGACAAGCGGAATATAACTGAACACGATAAGGCAAATCATAGACAAATTCTAGATCAGATTGTTGCTTCTAATCTAGAGGTAAAAAAGAATGTCTTGCCTATATACAATAAACTAAACGACGGATCGTTAGATCGACTTCTACGCGTTATAAGAGAAACTACTCATTTCGAAACTCAAAGTGTGCAATATTTAGAGTGTCCCCATATAATTGAAGCTAGTCATAGTGACAAAAGCTTACAAATAATTGGAGGAAATTGCACTGATCATTGGCGATGTATATTTTTTGACGGCACTAAACTTCACGTGTATGACAGTTTGCCTGGCTGTACATACGATAAGTTGGTAGCCAAAGAGAAAAATTACATACAACTTCGTTACCCGAAAGTTAGCCAAAATGATTTTATTTTCGAAAAAGTTGACTCACAACCAGATGGTATATGTTGTGGAATTTACGCCGCAGCTTTTGCCACAACTGTAGCCTTAGGAGGCAATCCTTGTGATGAAAAATATTCCAAGAATATAAAGTGCATGAGACAACACTTTATGAAAATTATAGAGGCAAATAAACTGTTGCCTTTCCCAAAACGATAAAAACGTACGATCTAATATTATTTAGAAAGTTACGTACGCTCATGTAGAATAATGTACATACATTTAGAAAGATATTTGAAATATATCGAAAACATACCTGGGGAACAAAAAATAAAAAAAATTAAAAAATTAAAAAAATTAAAAAAAAACAAATAAAACAAATAAATAAACAAATAACAATAAAAAAATAAAATAAAAAGAATGTCAGAAGCGTCTATTCGGACGGTACTGATTATAATAAAAATTAGATACGTCTATTCTGACGGTACTAACCAAATTAATGCCAGAAGCGTCTGTTATAACGGTGCTGACTTTTACAAATGTATCATTTGTAAATAAAAATCGGAGAGACGAAAAGATATTGGTTGCGTTCTCACGGAAATGGGCGTTGGAGGGGCCCATTTTATAATCTCAATATCACATAAATTTGATTTTGTAATATTGTTTTTGTACTTGAGAAAAAATGTACTGTAAATATATTTATTACTTTATGTTATAAATATACAAACAGTACATATATACATATATACATATATAAGTTTATATATATATATACTTTTGGTCAAATAAATATATGAATAACACCGAGAGCATATGATACTGTAAGAGCATATGATACTGTAAAAGCATATATATACATAATGCACATATACGTATGGATGTGCAATTCTAATCTTTTCACGCAATTATTTTTTGAACCATTTGTTCTTTGAAAAAATATTTAAATAAAACTTACTTTGTTTCAAAGGAGATATCTTACTACAGACAGTATCTTACAGATACAGGTTTCGTCTAAGTAAAGGTGCCTCTGAGATTTAAGGTAATGTTAATTTTCTTAAATGAAAACAGAATAATAAGATAAATCAACCGATGTAAAGAAAACACATTGTTGTGTGTGTATATATAAACTTTTATTTCTTACAAATCTACATATATGTGTATTTATATCTATATAATATAGAAAATCGCAATAATAACATTAATATAATAATAATTATAATTTATAACTATTGTTATATTATTATTGTGATTCTCTATATTATACAGATATAAATATACATATATGTGTATTTGTGAAAAATAAGTTTGTACATATATCTATGTATATATATGAAATAAATGATTTAATTATTGCATTGTGTGGTACACAATATTAATGTTTTACATATATATATATATATATATATATATATATATATATACATATGTAAAACATTAATATTGTGTACCACACAATGCAATAATTAAATCATTTATTTCAAACTAATTAATAATTTGTAAAATACGTAATTTATCTAAGAATATTATTTATTATTGAAAAAATTCGTATTTATTTTCCACCAATTATTAATTTTGAAATAAGTAGTAATTTATTTTTTACAAAATATTTATTATTTTTACAATAAAGAATTTATTTCTACCAATTACCAATATTTTTAATAAAAATTAATTCATTTTTGCCTAAAAATAAATTTTCACGTAACTAAAAATTTTTGTCTGACAAATTACAAATTAAAATGAGTTATTTACTTTTGCCTAAATATTAATTTGTACGTAAATAGTAATATTTTTACTAATTACTAATTTATTAATTTAATATTTTAATTTGTTGTTATTACTACTTTCGTGAATAATTATGAAAAATGGAAATTTATTTTTTGCCGGTTCCTAGCATATGCGCATACATTATACATATGCCTTATACTTCCGACATTGCATATATATGTACATATTCAGTACTTGATATACATATAAGCGTGGGTGTGTGTGTGTGTGTACACACACACACACACACACACACACACACACACACACACATATGTATATCAAGTACTAAATATATATGTACTGAATACGTTCCGTGTACTACTTGTCCTCTCTCTGCTCGTTCAGCTCCGTGTTTCAAGTCACACGTACGATACACGCTTCATGCGTATGCGTATGTTGACATATACTGCACCGGCAGAACTTTTTGTCCCGCGATCGCTATGTAAACATATGTCAACACACGCATACACATGAAGCGCGTATCGTACGACTTGAAGCACGGAGCTGAGCGAGCAGGGAGAGAAAAAGTAGTACACGGAACATATCCAGTAATTGATATACATATGTGTGTGTGTGTACACACACACACACACACACACACACACACACACACACACACACACACGCACGCACGCACGCACGTATATGTATATCAAGTACTGAATATGTACATATATATGCAATGTCGGAAGTAAGCCATATGTATAATGTATACGGGCCATTCCGCGTGAACCGGATCAGTCACCTCTCAGAAATGAATCAAATTTTGCATATCGGTAGTTTCTGACGAGATAAAATATGGTGTCAAATATTTTTTTTTTAATTGCAAATTTTTTCGATTTATGAATAATGGAAAATTTACCGCCTTTTTATTTAATAATTGCATAACTTTTTTCCTTTAAGTGCAATACGAAAATTTTTTGAATAAAAGTTGTCACAAAAGGACTATATTTTATGATAAAATTATTTACAACATAAAAAAAAGTTATTTCGTACTATTTATTAAACAAATTATTTTTCAATAATTTTTTTAACTGTCAGGGAGACGATCGAAAAATAAAAAAAAATTTTGTTAGAAACTTTCAAGCTTCCAATATACCACAAAAAATTTTCATCGATGTGTTTTGTTTCGTTATCGAGAAAATAATTGTTTAATTTTTGTACGCGTGAAGAATCGGTACTCGGTGCGGCAGCTACGTCTGTACGGTGACCGCTCTTGCTCGCTGGCCGCGCGGCGCGCTAGGCGAACTTAATATCCAAGTTAATTTTCTCAAAAACGAAATACGATGATGATTCGCGACCACGGTTTGCTGGACTTTTCTCGTTTGCTTCACTCATACTGAAGTGGATTGAAGATACGGCGAATTTGACCGGGACGCGAATCGCGAACGATTTTAAACGAGCGGCTCCAAGTAATTAATTAAGAGGAATATCTTCTTAGGGCAAGTGTCCCGAGCGGTCTGGTCACGTGGAATTTCTTTCTCGTTCCGCCGGCTTGGTTGTGCATCATCTATCTGCACGCGTGCGTACCTTTTTGTTAATAACAAGTTTCTCCTGTACATACAAATCTTCATTTTTCCTACTTCTTTCCTTCTCTCTCTCTGTCTCTCTCCCTGTCTCCCTCTCTCTTTCGCTATCTCCTCCCTCTTTGTCTGATTCTTTGTTCCTTATAAGTTTGAATCTTCAATATTTCTAAAATAGTTGTTGTGCACATAGAATAGCGGTTATCAAATTTCCTTTCGTTTTGTTTCGATTATATTCCTACAAAATGCCAAAAAATCGGTGCTGCAATCCTTTGCAACTTAGTGGCCATAATTGGGTTACAAATTTATTTGTACAAATTTGCAGGAATATAATCGAAACAAAACAAAAGGAAGTTTGATAACCGCTATTCTATGTGCACAACAACTATTTTAGAATTATTGAAGATTCAAACTTATAAGGAACAAAGACTCAGACAGAGAGGGAGGAGATAGAGAAAGAGAGAGGGAGACAGAGAGAGAGACAGAGAGAGAGAAGGAAAGAAGTAGGAAAAATAAAGATTTGTATGTACAGGAGAAACTTGTTATTAACAAAAAGGTACGCACGCGTGCAGATAGGTGATGCACAACCAAGCCGGCGGAACGAGAAAGAAATTCGACGTGACCAGACCGCTCGGGACACTCGCCCTAAGAAGATATTCCTCTTAATTAATTACTTGGAGCCGCTCGTTTAAAATCGTTCGCGATTCGCGTCCCGGTCAAATTCGCCGTATCTTCAATCCACTTCAGTATGAGTGAAACAAACGAGAAAAGTCCAGCAAACCGTGGTCGCGAATTATCATCGTATTTCGTTTTTGAGAAAATTAACTTGGATAAGTTCGCCTAGCGCGCCGCGCGGCCAGCGAGCAAGAGCGGTCACCGTACAGACGTGGCTGCCGCACCGAGTACCGATTCTTCACGCGTACAAAAATTAAACAATTATTTTCTCGATAAAGAAACATAACACATCAATGAAAATTTTTTGTGGTATATTGGAAGCTTGAAAGTTTCTAACAAAATTTTTTTTTTATTTTTCGATCGTCTCCCTGACAGTTAAAAAAATTATTGAAAAATAATTTGTTTAATAAATAGTACGAAATAACTTTTTTTTATGTTGTAAATAATTTTATCATAAAATATAGTCCTTTTGTGACAACTTTTATTCAAAAAATTTTCGTATTGCACTTAAAGGAAAAAAGTTATGCAATTATTAAATAAAACGGCGGTAAATTTTCCATTATTCATAAGTCGAAAAAATTTGCAATTAAAAAAAAAATATTTGACACCATATTTTATCTCGTCAGAAACTACCGATATGCAAAATTTGATTCATTTCTGAGAGGTGACTGATCCGGTTCACGCGGAATGGCCCATACGCATATACTATGAATTGGCAAAAAATAACTTTCCATTTATCTGTAACATTGCATTGAATATTCTTCCAGAGTATATGTGTGTGTGTATACACATATATACATATATACACATATATACATTATACACATATATACACATATATACATATATATACATATATACATATATACATATATACATGTATATACACACTCTGGTTGGGCCTCGGTTGCACGCGGTGCTCTTAGCGCATACGTACATGCACCGGCAGGAATTTTTGTACAAAAAGATTACTTTTATTCTTCCACACGCTACCGCATACTACCGAGTCCGACAACACTAGCTGCGGCCGCGGCCAAGTTCGGCGCGCCGAGCGAGCGAGCGAGAGAGAAAATATCATTCCCTCCTTCTCGCTCTAACTCATTGTCAGCTGATGCGATCGAGGCCGCTACTCCAGCTAGCCCTACATTAACGTATCCGTCGTATCCTAATATTTAATATTTATTACAGGAATATTTTTGTACGTATATGGGCATTCTCGCTAAAATTTTCATGTTTTGACCTTGACCTACTCCAATAATTTTGACAATTTTTTCCGAGAAATGTTCTGAAAAAGAAAAGACGCGTATTTTGTTTAGGCCTAGGAACAATATATGTCCGATAGTGTAATTTTTGTAAAATTTGCATTTTTCTGTAAAAAATATTCAATCCTATCGAAAAATGAATGAGATGAAATTCGTCCAGTTTAAATAAATTACATGATGTATATATTCCTTTTAATTTCTGGACAGTCTAAAGTTGTGTTATATGTAGAGGAAAAAATCGTTTTTCGTAAAGTTTGTCAATTTTTTTATTTAAAAACAAAATTAATAAAAATTACACATATACACGGAAATTAATATTAAGCTGCCTAAGATCTAAGCTTAGACCGACAATGGCTTGTATTCTTATTCGATTGTATAAAAATTATATTGGAAATAACGGAAGTTTTTCGAACTGTTGGAGCATGGAAAGATTTTTTTTTCGAGAAGTTCTACCTAATTGAAGTTTTTATAATAATCTAAATTCGGGGCTCTATACTCGGACTAAAATAGTCTAAAATGCATCTATTAGTAGCAGATGTTCTATACCTTGATATTATATTGTTACGCATTATAACAACACATTGTTCGGTATTATATTTTATTGTCCATTACGATTGTTCTATACAAAGTCTGTACTACATTTTATAACTAATTATATTTAATGGAGGTATAGTGTTCGATATATTCCGAAATAGAATATCTTTTTGTCTATCTTACAATGTATATATAAGTTGCAGATGTAGAATAAACAAGTAAAGTAATAAGAAATATATATATCTCGCCAAGAAACATAGCGCTGAATAATTTAGTTTTAAAATACAATCATCACAAAAATTTCAATTAGCGCTTACATCTGCAACTCGTGTGTACACTGCGAGATAGAGAAAAAGATAGAGAAGATTCTTTTTCGGAAGATATCGAATACACTATACCTGTATTAAATAACATTAATTATAAAACATAGCACAGGCTTTGTATAGAAAAATCGTAATGGACAATATTTTTACAAATTTTGTTTTTAATTTTAAAAATTGACGAACTTTACAAAAAACGATATTTTCCTCTCGTATAACACAACTTTAGACTGTCCAGAAATAGAAAAATATATATACATTATGTAATTCATTTTAAAGTGAACAAACTTCATCTCAGTTATTTTTCGATAGAATTGAATATTTTCAACATCGTTTTAAAAAGTAGAGTTACAGAAAAATGCAAATTTTACAAAAATTACATTATCGGATATATTGGTCAAATATATAGACCTAAACAAACAAATACATGTCTTCTCCTTTTCAGAACATTTCTCGGAAAAAAATTACCAAAATTATTGGAGTAAGTCAGGGTCAAAACGTGAAAATTTCGGCGAGAATGCCTATATATATACATATACAAGAATATTCCTGTAATAAATATTAAATATTAGGATATGTAAATACAGAACTACCTGGAGTACATAGCAGCCTCGGTCAGCTGTTGTGAGTTAGAGCGAGAAGAAGGGAATGATATTCTCTCTCTCGCTCGCGCTCGCTCGGCGCGCCGCCGAACTTGGCCGCAGCTGTTGCGGTGTTGCCGGATAACGAATTCGAGTGCGAAAACAATAGCAGTGGACGGAACGATTCCGTCACGATGAACGTGAAATAACGTGCTTCACTGAGCTCGATACATTTTTGTGTTTGCTGTCAAATATATTTATTGTGCTTGTGACCTCGGATTACGCGAGATTTCGTCCCGATAAGAGTACGAGAGGCGAAACGATGGAAGGTCAATGGCTCCGGAGCCGTCACACGAAAATCGCGCGTAATGATATAATGCCAGATGCGTCTATTCTGATGGTACTGGTTGCATGTGAAATAGTATATAGTTACAAATGCCAGAAGTGTCTACTTTGACGGTACTGGTTGTATGTGAAATAGTAGTTACAAACAAATGCCAGAAGCGTCTACTCTGACGGTACTGACATATATGAATATCAGAATAAGTGTTTATTCTGACGGTATTGGTTGCATGTGAAAAAGTAGTTACAATGCCAGAAGCGTCTATTTTTTAAGACTTGTGCCAAGTATATCGCTATTATTAAGATAATATTCTCTATTGAAGAAAATTAGTACTTAAAATAAATAAAATAAAATAAGTAATTGCTTTTCTTGGCTGTAGAATAACATTTTCCTGTGTGTACAAGCGTTTATTTTGATGGGACTGGTTTATATGTATAAATACCAGAAGCATCTAATCCGATAGTACTGGTTGCATGTAAAATAGTAGTTAGAAACAAATACCATAAGCGTCTATTTTGACGGTACTGGTTGCATGTAAAGTAGTAGTTAGAAACAAATACCAGAAGCGTCTGTTCTGACGGTACTGGTTGCATGTAAAATAGTAATTAGAAATAAATACCAGAAGCGTCTGTTCTGATTGTACTGGTTTCAATGAAAATCAAGAGCGTCTCTCGAGACGGTACTGGTAAAATAAATTTCAGAAGCGCGTCTATTCGGACGGTACTGATTAGAATAAAAATCAGAAGCGTCTGTCCTGAACGTCACTGACAAAATATGCCAGAAGCGTCTGTTATGACGGTACTGATTTTTTAAAAATTTGTAAAAACAAATTTGTAAACACAAGTTTGTATATGTGTGTGTGTGTAATGCGTACACACACACACACACACACACACACACACACACGTATATGTATCTCGCGCCACGCGTACTTGACGCGAGACACTACCGTGTCTCTTGACAAGTACTGAATATGTATATATATATGCATATATATATATGCAATGTCGGAAGTGTAAAGCATATGTATAATGTATACGCATATACTAAGAATTGGCAAAAAATAAATTTCCATTTTTCCGTAACATTGCATTGAATATTCTTCCAGAGTATATATATATACTCTGGTCACAGGCCTCGGTTGCACGCGGTGCTCTTAGCGCACACGAGCACGCACCGGCAGGAATTTTTATCCCGCGGTCGCTATGTAACATGTCAACACACGCATACGCACAAAGCGCGATCGTACGTGTGACTTGACGCACGGAGCCGAGCGAGCAGGGAGAGGAAAAGTTGTACACGGAACATATTCAGTACTTGATATACATATATGTATGTATATATATATATATATATATATATATATGTACACACACACACACACTCGCACACACACGTATATCAAGTACTGAATATGTACATATATATGCAATGTCGAAAGTGTGAAGCATATGTATAATGTATACGCATATACTAAGAATTGGCAAAAAACAAATGTCCATTTTTCCGTAACATTGCATTGAATATTCTTCCAGAGTATATATATATACTCTGGTCACAGGCCTCGGTTGCACGCGGTGCTCTTAGCGCACACGAGCACGCACCGGCAGGAATTTTTATCCCGCGGTCGCTATGTAACATGTCAACACACGCATACGCACAAAGCGCGATCGTACGTGTGACTTGACGCACGGAGCCGAGCGAGCAGGGAGAGGAAAAGTTGTACACGGAACATATTCAGTACTTGATATACATATATGTATGTATATATATATATATATATATATATATATATATATATATGTACACACACACACACACACGCACACACACGTATATCAAGTACTGAATGTACATACATATATATGCAATGTCGAAAGTGTGAAGCATATGTATAATGTATACGCATATACTAAGAATTGGCAAAAAATATTTTACATTTTTTGGTAACATTGCATACACGGTAACATACACGGAAACTCTAATTTTGCGTCTTTAGCGCAAATCAGACGATTATGTATGCGTGTGTCTACACACGTATGTGCCGCGGGACACCATTCCTGCCGCTGCGTGTACATACACGCCACGCATTTGTGTGCGGCACGGGAGCCACCCGTGTCATCTGTGCCACACCGACATACCGTGGCCGTCGACACATTGCATGTGTACGATGTATCATGTATTCTGAATACATGTCTGAAATAGATCGATAATGTAGGAAACGGGATGTTAGAAATGTCGATATATATTATCGACATTTTTAGTTCCACTTAGATGATGGCGCTATCCCGTCGGAGTTCGGCTTCCACTATAGGATCCCCTTAAGAGAATATGTCGGATACGCTGCGTTTCTTGACGCTGACTCGACGACGACGTTGTCTCGTAGCGGTAGATGACTTTCTGTTTACAGCACGAGTCTTCTTCTTCTTCTTCGATGATTTTTTTGATCGTTATTCTCTTCCTCTGCTTGCTCTTTGACGATTTTCTTTTGACTGTTTGACGACGACGTTTACGAACTGCGACGCGACTGTCGTGGATGCCGAGGGGAAACTGAAACGCAGGATTTTTTGCGGATACTTTATATCCCGATCCCTTCATCATGCCGCTTATCTTCTCCTGGGCTTTTCTTTTAAGATTTCCACTTGATTCTTTGAAGCGAGTTTTGAGCGCCTCCTTCAACGGTGTATTATTTTCGACATCTTCCATCACATTGATACCCGCGCGTAAAGCTTCTTTACTGACCGCTCGCGCGCCTCTACGTAGGTAAGGCAGCACCTTTCTGAATAATCCTCCGAGAAAACTACCGATTCCGTGACCTCGTTGATAGGGTGCTCCGACGAAAACTCGTGGAATTCCTCCGCCTCGTCCACTTTGATGTGAATCGTAATATTCGTAGTCCATGGCTCTGAATTTAGTTTTTATTTTTTTTCGACGACAACACACCGCGTTGTTACTGGAAACGTCTAAAGTGCAATGTCACCGTCAGCGTCCCGGATTCGAATGGTATATTTTTTCCAAGTTGATCTTTTATATCTATTTCAATCGTGCGGAAATTTGTTTTGCGTAATGGAATATAATGCAGCGGGGAGAAATGTTTCACCTGATTCGTTCCGTAAGCGTTCACGTGATTATAGCGGTATGTCTCGACCGGCACTATTCGGAGAAGAAGTGTTTGCGCGTCACCTGTTACATAAGGCTCGCAAATATCACAATAAACGAACATTTTATCTGGAATACCGCGCTGCAAACTACAAGGTTCACGACTATAGAAAGCTGTTTCGCGCGTACCTCTATTTTCGCTAATATGGCCAAGTTTAATATATTTTGCAGTAAACGCTTGGTTGGAAGAAGGATAAATGGCGTAGCGTCTGACAGAAAATTCGTCATAGTATTCGGGATTATCGAGAAGAACATGACCTAAACCGAGTATTTGTAGAAGAGTATTGGAAAGGCACATATGATGTATTAGATTGCATTCACTTGCGTTACAAGTAATGCTGATGTGGGTTTTTCCTCCAGTTTTCTCTTGTTGATCTAAATAAAAGTGCAAGTCAGCTTGTTTGCATGCTTCATTAATCGCTGAGATAAGTTCTCTGGTATTTTTGTAAAGTCCGAACCAAAATGTGCTTTTTTTCGCCACCTGTACTTTATCTTTTTCTTCTTCCGGTTTAGTATCGTAGAAGAAGATTTCATTTTCCTTATAGCGCAAGTGTGAAAGAGTACTGGGAAATTGAATCTCGCTAAGCGCCACTTCCCATTCACCGTGTAAGTGTACAGTTTGAGGTAATTCCGTAACGAATGACGAGGTTTTATTTTCTGGGAAATAGCGAATGCTGCTATTGCTCGGAAGAACCATGAGAAATTGGTCGTCCCTCATCTTGAAGAAGAGAAGTTAAATTCGAAGCAGGGATCCAAGAGTAGAACTTGCTGGGATAACCACGCCAGCTAACTAACACCTGTTTATTAGCGCCGTGTCCCCTGGTCTTTATCACGCGATCGACGATAAACTCTTCTTCCTGCAAGTTTTTTCCTACCCTAGCTAATTCCTGCTCGTAAAAAATACCGTCTATGACTTCATCCGCTAAATCGCTCAATTCGTACACGCGTGGTTTTCGCCACTCGAGAACGCGGTGAATTCGAAATATCTCTTCACTCCACCTCGCTTCGTATCCTTTCTCGAAGGTAGCTTTTGCCCTACTGACGCGAACGAGGTCTCCGACGCTGTATTTAGCTTTTCGTGCGCGTTTCATCTTTTCGCTCGTCCTCCATCGTCGAATTATATTTTCGCGCGCGACACGAGCGTTTTCTCTCGTAACGACAGCCGGCTGCATTCTAATGGAGGAATGACGGGTGTGATTGTAAGCGCTTACGATATTGTTAGGATTTTGACACAGGATGAAACTGATATTTCTCGGATAGTAATATATTTCTCAGAACAAGAACTCGTTACAATGGTATAATAAATCGGAAGACAAGTTTTGGCGGGAAGCGCGACACACCACTCAGAGAGCAAGAACTAAACAAAAACATAGAACGCATTCTCACACCAATAACGTACCACAGTCATAGATTATAAAATATATAACAGAACATTGAATATATGCAACACTTCCCCTTAATCTATGACAATTGACCTTTGTCTACATTCAGCCCTAGAGCTCTTACGCAATTTAAGTGCTTTACATTTGATAGACCCTTGGTCAATACATCTGCTGGCATCCGCTCAGATGGTACATATCGCACTTCAATACGGCCGTTTTCGATACATTCTCTAATGAAGTGGTACTTAACATCTATATGTTTTGTACGGCTATGATGAACCGGATTCCCTGACAACTTAATGGCGCTTTGATTATCATTAAAGATGATAATCCTCTTTCCCTTTTCTTTTTCTAGTAGATCGGAGATAAGGTTTCCTAAATATAACGCTTCTTTACTCGCTTCTGTTAATCCTACATATTCAGCCTCAGTAGAGGACTGGGTAACTAAATTTTGTTTTTTACTTTCCCACGAGATAAGACATTCACCCAATTTAAACACATATCCTGTATAGGATTTTCTATCGATTCTGTCGCCTGCCCAATCAGCATCAACCCAGCCTACGAGATTAAAATCTTTATCCTTACATTTCTTAAACTCCAGACTATAGTGAACAGTTCCTTTTAAATAACGCAGTACTCGTTTCGCACAGTTCCAAAGCTGTTCAGTGGGGCAGTCATTGAAACGACTTAATGCACTAACTACATAAGATATGTCCGGTCTAGTGTTTATCGCGAGATACATCAAACAACCTATTAGATTCTTATAAGGTATATCTTCAGTCTTCTCTTTAGCTTCAGATATAATTTCTAAAAAAGTCGTTTCCGTCGGACTTCGAACAGGATTACATTCTAACATCCCGAATTTCTTAAATACAAAACCGATATACTGTTCCTGATCAAGATGCAAAGTCCCGGCAACTTTATTTCTACTGATTTTCATTCCCAGGCATTGGCGTGCTTCTCCCAAGTCTTTAATTTTAAATTTAGTACTAAGTTGAGCAACTAAATCTTTCATTCCTTTTTTATCATTATAGAGTATATAAAAATCATCCACATATAGGCATATGACAAGAATAAGGTTACCTATTTTCTTAAAATAAACGCAAAGCTCTATTTCTAAACGTTTGAAATCAAGTTCTATCAACGCCTTATTTACCTTTTTATTCCATGATCTAGATGCCTGTTTTAAGCCATAGATGGATTTTTTAAGCAAACACACCCTGTTCAAAAACTCAGCGTTTTCAATTCCTTCTGGGAGTGACATATATACTACTTCCTCAAGCTCACCATGCAAAAAAGCAGTAGTTACATCGAGATGATTAATTTCTAAATCAAATTGTACAGCTAATGTAAATAAAATTCTTATTGTAGATCGCCTGACTACGGGTGAGAAAGTTTCGAAATAGTCAATACCATAGCACTGATTATAGCCTTTGGCTACGAGTCTAGCTTTATAACGCACACTTCCGTCACATGCACGCTTGACTTTAAATATCCATTTGCACCCAATTACTTTTACATTCACTGGTGGCTCCACTAATTCCCAGACCCCATTATCTTGCATCGACGACAGTTCTTCTTTCATGGCCATTTTCCATTGTTCTTTGTCTGTCCTCTGCATTGCTTCCTCTACACTGCATGGATCATCCACGTTGCTTATGGCCGCATACATCACATAATCAGGGTACTGCTTAACTGTTCGATTTCGCTTTGGGTATCTTCTTTCAGACTCAGGTTCCGGAATAATTTCTTCCTCGCCAGTACTGTATGTTTCTTCCTCACTGGTATTATTAGTTTCTATCTGGATGTTGTCTGGTGCCTGGACATCTTCCAACTGTTCTATTAATTGTAGATGTTCCTCTTCATCATCATTCACTTCCACTCCCACGGAGTTCGAATCGATTACTTTTCTTACAGCTGGTTCTTTCATGTCTTCCATATCAGACTCTTCCTTGATGTTAGTATCAGGATCTCTTTCATTCTTCTTGTAGTTTTCCAGAAAAATCACGTCTCTTGCTCTGATGATTCTTCTTGGCTTCTCCGGATCAATAAACCTATAGCCTTCTTCGCAGTATCCAACAAATATGGCCTTTTTGCTCTTAGAATCCCACTTAGCTCTTAGAATCCCACTTTGCTCTTAGAATACCACTTCGTACGTAGCTGATCGAGAACATGTATATAAGCAGGACAGCCAAAAACCTTTAAGTAACCAAGGTTTATCTTCTTACCGGACCATTTTTCTTCAGGTACCATCTGAGTCACTGCTCTGTGTGGTGCTCTATTTTTAAGGTACACAGCTGTTTCACACGCTTCAGCCCACATCTTCTTTCCTAGACCGGAATCCATGAGCATGCTTCTTGCCATTTCGCAGATTGATCTATTTGTTCGTTCTGCAACCCCGTTTTGTTCAGGGGTATATGGTACCGTCAACTGATGAGCAATACCATTTTCTTGTAGAAAAGATTGAAACTTCTTATTAGTATATTCAGTTCCATTGTCCGAACGAATTGCCTTAATTTTCAAGTCAGTTTCATTTTCTACCTTAGCTTTAAATAATTTGAACTTTTCAAATACCTGCTCTTTGGATTCTAAGAAATAGGCAAAAATTTTTCTTGTATAGTCATCTACAAAGATGAGCATATACCTTGCTCCTCCTGCTGATACTTCCGACATAGGGCCGCAGACATCTGTGTGAATGAGTTCCAGCTTTTGCGACATTCTTTCTTCACCAGCACTGATAAACGGGAATCTATGCTGCTTCCCCTGAATACAGGATACACATGGTTCATACGATTCATTTCCAAAAAAGATACCTTCCACCATGCCATTCTTTAGCAGATCCATCCCTTTCTGACTCAGGTGTCCAAGTCTTCTGTGCCATAGCTCTCTCAAGTTTTCTCCAGCAGAAGACATTAACGCAGCATTCTTGGGTACTGGTTGAGCATGGTCCAGTTTGTATATACCACCTTCTTCTGATCCAGTCAGTACAGCCTCCCCTTTTACGCTGCATTCCGCCTCTACAAAGAACTGACAACCTGCAGAACTAAATAATACACATAAACCATTGTTCACAGCTTTAGAAACAGATAATAAGTTTGCAGCTAGTTTCGGTACATAAGTAACATCTGAAATTACTCTAAGATCCCTAGCATTTACATTTATCACTGCGTTTCCTTTTCCGGCACTTGACAGTTTTTTATCATTGGCACAGGTAACCTCTAAGTCCTTACTTCCAACTTCTTTCATGTCGTGCAGCCAGTCTTTTCTTAAAGTCATGTGAGATGACGCACCAGAGTCTATGTACCATACATTCGGATTGAAGTCTGACGATGAACCTAAAGCAGTCAAGAGAGTCCACTCTTTATTCTTCTTTTCGTCGCTTTCTTTGGCACTGGGCTTCTCTTTGGATTTATCTTGCTGTTTCTTCAATTCAGGACATTCATTCTTGAAGTGTCCTTTGCCACCACATCCATAACACTTAAATCTCTCTTTAGGATTCTTCTTGGTTGCTTTCTTGCCTTTGGTGTAAAGAACAGATTCCCCCGGAGATACTTCTTGCAAACTATTTCTCAAATCTTCTTGTAGCAGCTTTCTCCGCACCATTTCTGTCGTTATTTCTGTTCCAGAATTTTCCAAAGCCATTTTCATCGGCTTATATTCTGCTGGGAGACCACGTAACATTACCACTGCGATTAAATCATCATCCAAGCCTTTGTTAATGTCTGTCAACTTCTGTGCCGTTGACATAATCGCAGTAATATAGCTTTGCATGCTACTATGTTTTTCAAGTTTCTGGTCCAGCAAATAGTCGATCAGGCTTATTCTTCGGTTGACACCTTTGTCTTCAAATACCTTTGCGAGTTCATCCCAGGCATCCTTCGCCTTGCTGGCATTCATAACAAAAGGATAGAGGTTAGTTTCGACACTTAGGCAGATTGTGGTTAGAGCTTCGGCATCCTTTTCCGGATCAGGAGTCGCGCCCGCATGATATGCCTCCCCAGTCACATATCCCCAAACCTTCTCCCGCATCAATGTCATCTTCATGGCGAATTTCCAGGTATTATAGTCTTCTGACCCTTTTAATTTATTAATGCTCGGCAAGATTATGCTTCTAGTCGATGCCGACGCTTGAGGCGTTTCGTTAGGCATGTTTCTTTAGTCCACGCGGTCAGATAACCTCACTTTATATATATACCACGGCTTAATCTTATTCAAACTGTATTCTATCCAAAAACAACTTCCGCAGTGACCACAGATATTCTAGCGTCTCTGGGCCCATAACCTGTTAGGATTTTGACACAGGATGAAACTGATATTTCTCGGATAGTAATATATTTCTCAGAACAAGAACTCGTTACAACGGTATAATAAATCGGAAGACAAGTTCTGGCGGGAAGCGCGACACACCACTCAGAGAGCAAGAAGTAAAAAGAAACATAGAACGCATTCTCACACCAATAACGTACCACAGTCATAGATTATAAAATATATAACAGAACATTGAATATATGCAACAGATATCCTGCAAAACATCGACGTAGCGCCGCGTATTTTTATGCGTAAAATAGCGCCACATTCGTTCCTTCAACGTTCTGTTGAAGCGCTCGACGACGGCAGCTTTGATATCCGGATTACGGGTTACGCGAAAACGAATATCGTTTTCTTCCAGAAACTTTTGCAACGGACGCCCGATAAATTCTTTACCTTTGTCCGTTTGTAGGTATACCGGTACGCGCCCGTCACTTTTCGAGAGCACACGCTGGAAAGCCGTCGTCACGTGATTACTCGTTTTGTCTCGTACCGGTTCTACCCAGGCATATTTACTAAGCACGTCTATAATCACCAGAAGATACGAATATCCGTCGTTGTAACTTTTGAGATTTCGAAGCTCGATCAAATCGGCCTCCCACAGATCGTCGATATTCGTCACGGTGTAATGCAACCGTGGAAATTTTCTGCGCGATGGACGATGCAACGTGTAAGCGTCTTGCGTTTCGAGCCAGCGCGTGACTTCGTTACGGGAGAAATTCGGTTTAGCGGCGCGAGTCAGATTATCCGTTGCCGAATAGCCAGCGTAATGTCGCGGATCGTAGTAGAATTTTTCAAGTTCCGTCATTTCTGTTTACTCCAATCGAGTAAGCGTCTTTTCTTCGACTGCTGCGAATCAACGCTACTTTTCGGTGTCTCTGTCGGTGTGGAACTCCTGGGAGGTTGAAATGTCGAGATATTCGAAGAAGTAGCGGTTAATAATACCTTATTTTTCACCAGTACCGCGGGGACGTTTAAGACGCGAAGTAAACGTGCGAACTGAAGTCTCCCCGTTGCTTTCACGGTTTTTCTTTCGCGCATAGCCTCGTTTATCAGGTCGTCGATATTCGAATCTTTTATAACGCTGCCGTCTATAGTCACGACTCCATCTTCGTTCCAGCTAATTCTACTCGGAACTGCTTTATCGAACAAATACTTTAACAGCAAACGAGCATTCGGACGATAAGTTTTCGGCACGCTATCCAGTATTCTTTTAGTGCTTTTCGGCATATCAAAATTACGATCGTTCGACGCGACGGCAGTGGCGGCGGCGGCTGCCGCGACGTCATTTTTCGCCATAATACCGTTAGAGTGTAAAGTCGATTCGAGATCGCGCGTTGTCGTCGTTTCGTAGTCACCGTCGTCGTCGTTGTCGTCACGGACCACGCGAATATCGCTATCCACATTTTCGTCTTTTTCATCGTTGCGCGCGTCCCGATTTCGCTTTCTCGCTACGCGAACAAAGTGAAGATATCGCCAAAGTGCCTCTTTATATTTTTTCCATTTCTCCCCGACGTCGAGTGGCAAGGGTGAATTAAGAATGCGACCCATCTCCTCATCGAGTCGCGATAGAGGTGTCCCGGGTGTACGCACGGTAATATTTGCGTTCTCCGAATTTTCGCTGTTTTCCATCGTTCGTTCGCTACCGACGGCAATCGCTGCGGGGGGAGCGTTTTGTTGCGATAATTGACGCTGCATTCTTTCGAGATTTTCCGTAGTGATCAAAACCATCTTCTTTGCCCTTTCCATAACGCGCCCTTTTAATCTCTACCGCCGATAATCCGCGACAGTAAGGCGGTTAATATAGGTCCGATAATATAGGATAAGAATCCGCCTTGTTGTACCAACAGCTTTCTTTTATCCTTCAAATTACAGCATTTTGACACGATGCGACGCAGTGTCGCTTTGTATTTGCTCAATCGATTTTTTTCACGTCGCTCGAGCGGCACGTTACCTTTGAGCGTGTTGAACACGCATTCGCCGATACACCGTATTAATTTATCGTCTGCGGTCCGTAAGAAGGTCGCGCGTTGATTTTTCTTCAAATACAGCAAGGCCTCGAGAAGACAGATATTTTTCTTTCCGATCGAACGTCTGGCGTTTTTCGTCGCTCTGTCTGATTTCGCGTTATTTTCCTTCTTTTCCATTGCGAGAAAACTGATACGACTGACCAGCGGTAGCGCTAGTGCGCGTCTTTTATACGTAACCGTTGGAAAATGATCTACGCGGTACGTAGACGAAATGTGCCGTATCGTCGGGAAAAATGCACGTTCGAAAACGATATTCGTCCGGAGTTGATTGTTTCAGATCGAGTAGTAGATACCCGTGCGGCCTCGACGTGGCGTCGTAGTATGCCTCTTCTAGAAACTTTGGATCATTGGGAAAGACTTGACGCGCTAAATGACGAATTTGCGCACGATCGCGAGGATTCTTGAAAACTACGATGTAATTTGCATTGAGCGATATATCGCGTTGCCATCGTCCCTGATGAAAAAGATTTTGCGAGATGAGAATTACGCTGAGATTCTTATGATGACTGCCTTTGGTAAAGAGATCCACGATCGCGTCGCTCGATGACGATTCTCTCATAAGATCGTCGATTATCACCAATTTTGGGGAAAGCGGATCGGCTGAATAATCTTCCGGACGTGGCAATCCCTCGCGAAATTCAATTATATTTTTTTTCTTCGGCACTGCTTCCTCGCGCGCGTCGTATTGTAATTGACGATAAGCCTCCTGCCACTCCGCGAAATAAAACAAAACTCTCTCGAAACGTACGTCGGACATGTGAGATATTTGTCGGAGAAAGGTTTTCATGAAGATCGTCTTCCCGCAATTGGTGGGTCCACACACGATCGACGTCCAGGGATGTTTCCAGCGCACGTCCATTTTGCGAAATGATCGACTCGAATTCCGTGCGTGACTTCAAAAAGAATAATTTGTGGAGGAGAGGGGGGCGGGAGGGGGAAATAAGCTAATCAACGGCGGCGGCGGCGGCGGCGGCGGCGGCGAACGCGCGCACCAGCGTGTCCCCGCAAACGCTCGCGCGAGCGAACATCACCGCGGCCGTCGATCAACTGATTTGTGCGCCGCGGTGGGCATAAGCTTATCCCGCATGTCTGAGCTTATTACGATTCCGCAGCGAGAGCATCGCGATCGACGAGCTTGTACGCGATGCTCCGAGCGGAGGATAAAAAAAAATGTGACGAAAAAAATAAGGAAAAAGTGGGGAAAAATTATATGGTGCACAACAATTTACGCTTTAAATGTAAAAATATTTTATTTTTTTAGAAATTTTTTGAAGAAAAAACATAAATTTTTTAAAATTTAATGTTTAAACACACAGAATATATTTACATATTGCAACATTATATTTTTTGGTTACATATATACAAAAATCCTTTTACACTTACAACTATTTTTACAAAATTAAAAAACTATTTACAAAATAATATGAAAACATTTTTTTCTTTTTACCCTAATGTGGCAGAAAACTCGTTAGCCTAACTTAACAATAAAGTAGAAGAAAAAGGAGAAAAAGTTATTCACTCCACGTAACCGTACGGAAGTGAATAACGACTATTGATAAATCTACGTTTTACCAATACCGGTGCGCACGTTTTCGTTTCTTCGCGAGTTATAATTTCGTGAAACGCGGTGCGTCGAATTGCACTAAAACGCAGATTTATTGACGTCCCCGCCGACGACGACGACGTTCCCTCTCCTCCTCCTCCTCCTCCTCCCTCTTCCTCGCCTCTACGCTCTCTCTCTCTCTCTCTTTGTATTAGTAAGTTTTTAATACTATTGAAATTTATAACTAAAGAATTCCTATAATTTAAAGTAATACCTTTTACTTTACACGACTCTACAGTACGGCCGTCCGGCGTACGAACGACATAAGCGTAGAATTTTGGCCCGCCGGACACGAACTTCTCGATATAGCTGCCGCGGCCGTAGCTCTCGAGTTCGTCCGTCATGTCGCCGAGGAAGTTTCCG
Organism: Temnothorax rugatulus; assembly: GCA_035220575.1. Taxonomy (NCBI): domain Eukaryota; kingdom Metazoa; phylum Arthropoda; class Insecta; order Hymenoptera; family Formicidae; genus Temnothorax; species Temnothorax rugatulus. Next base: position 55,037 of record JASTWL010000698.1, on the reverse strand, counting down.
GTACGCGGTTCGTACTCGTTCGGATCGCCTGTACTTAAATATATACACGAGTCGGTATCGTAATATAAAACGCGCCTACCTAATGCTTCCAAATACTCGTAAAGTTTTAGTCGCGCTTGTGCCGTCGTGTACGCCGCGATCACGACATTTGTCAACGGGGAAGCCACGACGGCCTCTTCTCGTAGCCGCCACGAAGCATATATCACCTCGTCGTTGACGGGTAATATGTCGATTATCTCGTGCTCGGGACTCGTGAGCAAAGTCATAAAACGCTGACAAGATTTCACGACCTCGGTCTGAGGCAAATTGGTTCGTTGGCCGAATTTTCCCCAGAAAGAATTTAAACAGAGTTTCGCGACCGAGCGCAGGCCAGGATTCCGGACGATATTGTCCTTATCGAGAACAACACCCTCGGTTTCCGCGTATTCCCGCAGGTATCGTTCTTTCGCCTCGTCATCATGGCAATCGCTCGGCCACCCACTAGCTTCCTGTTTTAACTTTAAAAATGTATTTATGTATTCGGCGAACAATCCGCCCTGCCGAGTACCGGGGTCATATCGAGCAACTTTATATTGCCATATTTCGCTCACTTTTGTCACGCGATATCCCTTCTCGACGGCTTTGCGCAATTCGACGGATACCCAAGTACCCTCGAATTCACGATCGGCGGGGTTATTGTGAGTGCACGCGGCCTGCGAGAACGTTTCGCAGCAACTACGGCATAACGCGAACAATAATTTTCCGCGTACGCGATATGGGAGTACCGGGTGAAAAAGATCGCGCGGTGGAAGTACTCGACATCGGATGAGACCTTCGAGCGAATCAAAATTATAATTCGGTGCAGTTCCGATTATCGCTTGGCATTCTTCACCGATAAAAATATCGGGGTGACCGATCGGAAAAGCACCGGTTTTCAGTACGTACGGATACAGAGAGCATACGTCCACGTAGCGTATTTTCTCCGTACCCTGAATTTCACGACGGGTGGCGATGTTCCCCGTGCGTCCTCCGTAAAACGCGTCGCGAGGATCGAGAGGCGCGTGTTTTAGTAACGGATGATTTTCCAGAAAATCTTTCATCACCTGATTTTCGTGCAACTCGCGGTCGAAAGCGCACTCCCACATCTCCGTCACGTGGTACCCCCTCCTTCGGAGACGACATGTCATCGCTTGTGTTCGTTCGTAGCGCGCGTCGATCGTGTCCTCGCGATTTGCGGTCGAAGGCGTTTTATCGCGATTTACCTGAAAACATGATGGACATCCGTGCCAAAAGCAACCGTGAAATTGTAGTACGTAACGTTGCGTCTCGTCGTCGTTGTCGTCGTCATTAGTCGGTGTCTCGTAATATCCGTCAACGCGCGTGCCGTCGATTTTATGCTCGCGCCCTCGCCCTGCGTGAATTATGGGATGACCGAGCTCGCGCTCCATCCACACTAACCACTGTAGAGCTTTGCGCGAGTGATTATCGGCGAATCTATATCCGCTCGCAGGAATGACTCCTATCTCTTCCTTGCGCAGAAAGTTTTTGCGAAAAACTCTCATGCACGTAGAGGCGAAAGTCGTGCATTCCACGAACGGACACACGCTCCCGCATTCCAAAAAAATTTTTCTGTAAGCCATGCACGCGCGTCGAAGAATATCCACGTCGTTACGACAATATTTAATAATTTCACTTTGGAAGTGAAAAATAAATTTGTTACGCGTCATCTCCGCGTGCCACGAAAGAAACCGTTCTCGTTCTTCCGGTTTCATATGCTCGGGAGAAAAATATCGTGTGTCGGGTATCGGACCGATATAATTTTGATTTTCGCGGGTGTTAAACAAATGTGGAAAAATGCCTTTATCCGTTGTATCCTGCAACCCGAAAGCTTTAGGTAATTCGGATAATTTCATCGGCATATAATTTAAACTATCGATAAATTTTGTATGTCCGACCGTCATCACGACAATTTTCGTCCCGTTTAAAATTACTTGTGGCTCTTCAGTATTTTCCGTATTTTCGACTAAATACTTTAGAATAAATTGCGCGTCGAACGCTTTCGCATTATGCGCGATGCAAATAATTTTTTTGAAACATTTCGTTGTTCGCGTTGCAAAGTCGACGAACTCTTTTACCGGATCACGACGAAATACAAATTCGCGCACTCCGCACCAACGGCATCGCACCGACATGTCGTCTATCGCGGCACACGCTTCGCAAATCTGTTGCGCAACGCAGAGAGTCGGTACGTGAACTTTGACGTTGTCCGTACCTTCGTGCGTCTCGTCTTGGCGCGTTTCGAAATCATAAAACACGAATGCGACGCGTTCTTTTTTGCTACGTTTGTTCGTTGCTTCCGTGCCGACATTTTCGTTACCAGGCGCTACCCGCTCTCCCCGTGCCAGCGTAGTACTCGTACCCTCGCCCGGGTCTTTGTTTACGTCGACATTACGGTGAAGAGGTCGCATAAAACATAAATGATTAGCGGACTGCAACGAACAACACGTCTTGCAATACGAAACGCCGCATTCGTGTCGCGAACCTCTCTTGACGAATCGTCCGCAATTATCGCAAATCTTCACGGAACTGCAGACGCTCGCGAGCGATTTACCGTCGTAAGATTTTTGCGCGAGATGACGTTCGAAACACGAATTTCCGAAAAACGCACGATTACACGCCGCGCACCTAACAATTTCTACTTCGTGATTCTCACACGAGGGTGTGGCGTAACAACGCGGACATTTTTTGGAACAGCGATGTCCTCTGTTCCTACGATACGCAGTGTGGCACGACACGCAAAAATCTTGTTGAATACCGGCGGCGGCATTCAAATTTAAAATCGGGTTCTAATGGTGCGAACGCTCGTAATACATTATATTTAAACGGAACGTAGGTTCGCGTTCTAACGAAGCGAGTAATTCGCTACCGTCGTACAAAGGATTTTTGCCGCTACCGAAATTGATGGAATTATATACAATTATAGCTATATTTTCATTTGCGAGAAAATGTTGAAAACGCGCGATCTCCGGAATTCCGCACCCGTCTTCGGGTATCGTAACACCGGCGTTCCTCACCAGCTCCAACGCTAATTCACGCTGAAGCGCGGAAGTCCGGCATCTTACGTTATTCCACCTGTCGTGCAACACTCCCGTGCGTAGATTTCCGCGCTCGCGATAAATTCGTGCCAGTACGAGGGAACGAGGGAGGCACAAGTTATCATTGTTACCGAGATCTAAAATTGACCGCTTAGCGATGGCGGTTAACCTGTTTATCGCACCCCCACCCCCCACTGGCATCGCAACGTTGAAAACGCGCACGTCGAAATTTTGCGCGATATCTATTCCCCCGTTACTTTGCGCGATCGAGCTCACGAGATCCCATATATTCTCGGGAGTTAAGTCTCGTGCCGGGCGAAACGATAGCCCCGCCGGACCGTGCGTTAGTTCCGCCGACTCGAACGATAGACCGACGTAATCTCCCGGCCCAGTCGAGCGTAACGCATACGCGTGAATCTCGCGGAACGCGTTTTCTAGCCAACGCACGGTATCCTCGCCTTCGGGTATCGGACGTACTCGAAAACTGGCCTCCCTACCGAGTATCCGGAAATTTCTAAATTGACGCGCGTTTTCTGCCACTAAATCTATATAATTAAAATGTCCGACCTGGTGATGCTGCTGCTGCTGCTGCTGCTGCTGCTGCTGCTGATGGTGATCCTGCTGACGTGCCTGCTCCTGATGTTCCTCTTGCTCCCTCTCCATGGAAATATTTTCCTCTCCGTCTCTCTGCGATTGAGATCCGTCAGCATCGGAAACAGTAGTATTCTCCCCCTCTTCCTCCTCCTCCTCCTCCTCCTCCTCCTCGCTAGCATTCTGCGTTTGCGAATCATCTCCGTCAGTGTTCGGAGCAACAGCAACGGTAGGACGGTCCACACCACCTCCACCCGACTGTACTGAAAAAATTAAAAAAAAACTTAGTCTTGTATAATATTGATTTATATTACGTTTAAAGTGTTAAATTTTTTCACGACCACGATAGAGCATACTAAGGTAACTCACCTTTAGTTGCTTTTATCACTAGCGTAGGTCGACGTTCTTTTTTTTTAAATATTTGTCTCTTATTAATTTTCCGGAGACAAGGGTCGGACCGGTGAGTAAGAAACATCTAATCAGAAATAAATACTTGTGATTAGAACGATAAATTACGAAATTAAAAATATAATAGACAAATATTATTACTTTCATAATTGTTGGGTGCGTATCTCTCGTCGTCGTCGTCGTCGTCGTCGTCGTTGTCATCGTCATCGGTTTCACTAATAATATCATGGTCAATATTATCGATATTAGCATCACTCTCCTCCTCCTCCTCCTCCTCCTCCTCCACCTCGTCCATCACCTCCTGCGTCTCTTCTGCGTTTCGAACTTCTTGTTCTTGTTCATGTTCTTCCTCTTCCTCTTCCTCTTCCTCTTCCTCTTCCTCTTCCTCTTCCTCCTCCTCCTCCTCCTCCTCCTCCTCCTCGTCTTCCATCATAATTCGGTCGATCGCCTCGTCGATACCAGGGGTGAAAACTTCGTCTAATTCTTCTTCTTCCCTTCCTGGAATAATGTAACATTTCGTTATTTCTCTTATTCGTTGCTAAATTGTTATCCTCACTTATTTTTAAAACTTACGTGGCGTAAATACTGCCGAATCGGGTGAGCTCACAATTCTCACTGAGCCTTCTTCTGCTTCTTCTTCTTCTTCTTCTTCCACCTCCTCCTCCTCTTCTTCATCATCTAAAACAGTATAAATTATATTTGTTTTATTATACTAATATTGCAAGTGTTAGCTTTTAAAATGTGTTATTATTAAAAATAGTCTCTTACCAGAAGATAAATCAATGACGGGGATGTCTGCGGGTGGTGCCTCGATTCTAGCTCTTCCTATAAAATTTAATATTTATAATATTCGTTATTTTTAATGATTAATTAATTTTATTATTTCTAACTTACGTGCTGGTACTGCTTCATCAACGTTTTCTTCCGCTCGGCGTCTCTGTCCTCGTTGAACAGGTTGGACAGCGGCAATGCGGTTCCCCTCTATTAATTTAATTTAAATTTTAATGATAAATTCCACTGTATTAAAATTTTAAGGTGCAATTTTTATTTCTAACACTTACCTGTTACTCCGTTACGGCACAGGAACCTCGCTATATGGCCTCTTCCTGCGTCTTCTTCATCGTGACCACAAGCTCCACGCATTTCCACTAAGTGTAAAATAAGCTCCACCAATTTTTTGTTTCCTCTACAGTAACCCAGTTCATGCATAACACATAACAGGGTACTGGAGCACCCACGCGTGAAACGTGCGAAAAGATTATAATTCGCCTCTTCGTCGTTTGTCACTGCTTCTACGAACTCCCGCTCATTAAACACTTCTATAAACTCTTGCCTATTAAAGTGTTTGCTTAAATTGCAACTCACTTTGAAAAAATCGATCAAAATTGCGCGGAGAGACATTTTGAAGCACTTTACTTGACTAACCAACTAAGAGCGTACTAGACGACTTCAGTACGATCGGACAAGTAAGGACTAACTCTCTGCTATAGTATTACAGGCTATTTATAGTTGGAAATATTTCCAAAACCATCTAGAATAAAGGTGTGTCAAAAATTGTCTAGCTAGGATATTGGTTAACAAATTTGAGGCTTTCCCCACTCTCTATCCACTCTCCCTTACCGATGAAAGCGTGAAAATTTTCGGTGAAAACTTATCTATGCCTTTACTCTTCCATTCTCGAAAACAAATTGTTTTATCTAAGGGCTTACAAAGAATTCTTTATTAGAAATTTCTATAGTAATGCTTTGTTCCAACATACATTTAGTAGGATTTATTACTACAACCAGAAAATTTATTGATTTATTGTTCCCAACACAAAAAGAGTTCGGTTAAACACACAATCGGTTTACACAAAAACACATTTTTATCTAAAAACTTACAAAGAATTCTCCATTGAATTTTTCTACTAATGTTATATGTCCCATTAACTAGAAGGATTTATTACTACAACCGGAAAATTTATTGTTTTATTGTTTCCAACACAAAAGAGAACGGTTAAATTTTACACAAAACATTTTTTCTAAAAACTTACAAAAGTTCCTCTATTGAATTTTTCTACTAATGATACATTACCAACATAGAAAGATTTATTACTACTACAACTCGGAAAATTTATTGATTTATTGCTTCCGGCAGAAGAAGAGCTTGGATAGATTTTTGTTGTTCCTTTATTTCTTAGAAATATTTTTATTTAAAAATTTTATAACTATTACACTTCTTGTATAAAATTTTTAGCCGATCTTTTTATTAACAAATTTTCTTAGCTCCCTATACATCAGAATTTATAGTTTAAACTAACAAAATCTAGAAAAGTCTAGAAAAATCTAGAGTTTTCTAATTTTTTTGCGCGCGCAGACTAATTTTTCTAAAACGACGCAAGCGAAGTTAACGTTTTGACTAACGTTACGAAGTCAAAATCATTCGAGTCCCATCGTTCGAAGCGACAAGACGTACACCAGTGAAAAAGTATAACTCTCACATCTGACTTTTCAATTAGTGTGTGTGTGTGTGTCTGCCGATATTACGAAGAAATAAGAACAATGGCTAGTCACAGAGAAGACGCTAATAATTCTGAGAAGCGGATGTTCACACGCGTTATTCCTGATAAAGGGATTTCCAATAAGGGACGCGACTTCGAGGGAAGAAACGAGCAATTACATATGCTGCTATCGACAACATATGGACTCAACAGCTCCCATACGAAGAGAATTCACGTGGGTTTGCAAGTAACATCCGAGGGGGTTTTCGTGCCGCTGGTCAAATTAACCGGCAACTGTGCGGACGGCGTTTATTTCGACGAGAAATCGTGGCAGCAGTTTCAAGAGAACATGGGACTCGTGAGCGAATATTTAAATGGAGAAACCAAATTGAAGCCGAATTCTATCTCCATTAACAATATCTCCGTCAATTTTACATCGGCCTACGGAGCAAGATCCATATTGCTGGCGTACAAGGAAAACGAGGAGAGTACTTCCACCGGGATGGATCAACGAACAGACGAGGAAAATTGTCCACCGACGAAGAAACGAAAAACTTTCGCAGTGGCAATTGTGATGCAGAAGCCTACATTTATCGGACTGAAAAATATTGCGAAATGTATCGATGCACATTTATCACAATTAAAATCAGTGGCTGAAAATGTTAACAATTGCGCGCGTTATCTTATTAAAGAAATAGAGTTAAATCTTCCTAATAATTATATAGATGAAGATATTGTGAAATTAACTCTCAGAGGAAATTACAACGACATCGAGCGTAATGTACGTACGCAAATAACCGATTTAACTTTCCTCGATATGTATTTTAATATAGTATTTTTAGAACTTATTTTGCTGCGCTTCACCGAAATCCGTCGTATAATTTTGTCAAATCGCGGATTGTAAATTTTATAACATTATTGTTTGAACAATTTGTATTTTTCCTATGAAGAAGAATTTGTAGCAATAAACATTTTTGTAACTTCTACTTTCTTCTATTTTTCTTCAATCCTCACGTTCTCCGCAACAAATTCCTTTTCTCTTATTTTTTCAGAATTAGTTGAAGTCTACCTCGTAAATATTTTTCGAATGCGCTCAATAATAAAAACTTTTATTTAAAACGAAATAATTTTGTCACGTTACAAAGCGAACCTGTCCGTTCCTGTTTTGCCCTCTCCTTTCTCCAGAAAATAAGTTTCACGTATTTCATTGTTTCGAAAACTCTTTGTCCAGACCCAAGTCCTAAAAGAACACGGTCATAAATCATGAAAACTATTTTCTGAAAACATAAAAATTCCACTTTCCGTTTTCGGCATCTTAGCATCATATCCTTATTTTAGCTTAGCGTCGTCTACCACGTGCTCTCGCCAAAATGGCGCTGGTCGACACTTCCGCTATTTTTCCTTGTGACTTAGAGTCGTCCACCACGCAGGCCCAAAAAGACGCTGGACCCTTTAGGCGGGAGAGCCAATCAGACGCTGGATAGGTATGGGGTATCCAATCAGAACGCGCCATTTAGTTACTATTTTGATCCGACATTTTTGTTTCGTTGTCGTCCACGCCACGTGCATTCTCGAAAAAGTCACTAGACACTAGACACCCTAGGCGGGGGAGCCAATCAAAACGCTGGCTAGGTATGGGGTATCCAATCAAAACGCTGGCTAGGTATGGGGTATCCAATCAAAACGCTGGCTAGGTATGGGGTATCCAATCAAAACGCTCCATTTAATTACCTCGTTACCCCCACCCTCTCACGGCAGCCAATCAGAGCGCTCCGAGGTCACGTGGGCAGACCGTCTGGCCACGCCCCTGGCGCCGACGGGGTCGGTGGTGGGGGTTTGTTTTGACGCCCCATACCTAGCCACTTACTACTAACAACTTTCATTTTCTTATAGAATTTTAAGCAGAAAGGATTTTTCTAATATCATAGTAACTGGACAATTTCTTGGTAATTTGCATAATGTAAAAGAAATGAAATTAATTTTTCTAATAAAGTGTTACGTCCTGCGGACTCCACGATTTTCCTTTTTCGCGGGAATTCTTATGCGCCTAAGATAGCCCTTAAGATTAGGATAAGTAAACTGAGCACGGACGGTTATTGAACGGCGAGTGAGCTTTGATCTCCTCACATTCCTTTTTTTTATGACCAAACTTCCTATTTGCTTAGGCAACTAAACGCAACCTTCCAGACGACGAATTACCGACAGACGAGGCATACGTGACCAGATTTTCATCAACCTTGTCGGGCCTATAACTATAAACCCGGCGACGCGACGCGCCAAAAGGGCCTTAAGGGGTTGATGAGGATCTTTATTACATCATGCGAGCCTTTCTAAAATTGCTCGTACGATGTTTCCGACAAACAGAGACAAGCCTTAGACGTGTCTGTAAATACACGTGGCGGAAGTTTCTGTTTGCATTTAAGATTGAGAGGTATGCATCGTCTGTCAACATAAAAACAGGGTCGCGAGATAAATAAGGAACCCTAATAAAAGAAAAATCTGCGATAGCCGAAAAACAAATGAGTCACTGGAGGAAGCGATGGGTTGCACCCCCAATAAGACAGTGGGGGCCTTACGAGAAGACTCACCAATGAACAGTCGGAAAAATCGATAACCGTCTCTACCTTTCTAGGATAGGTGAAAACTTAAGAATCCACCTCTTGGGTGAAGACCATCCCGCCCAATAAGAAATCCTTAAACACAAATTAGAAGAATCCCGCCAACCAAAAGTTCCAAAAACGAAAACCAGACACATCCCACACGAAATCCACCCCTTCCATCCTTTGAACTTTCCTATATAAATCGCGACATCACGGGACTCCCTCTCTTAGTTCAGCTCCTCTTCCTCCAGACAGTTCACCTCTTCACCCCGGTTCATCTCTTAGATCAAATTCTCTTCCCTCCGGTTCATTTCTTCAGTTCAATTTACTTCTCTTCTCTTCCGTTTTACGAACAGTATCACATTCAAATCCGACCTTGAGTTTTAAGTTAAATTCTGTGCGCAAACTTAAACTCATTGAGTATCGACGAGAGGGTATCTACAGGGCCCAAAAAGATCCAGCCAGATTGAACGTAACACATCATCAAGTAGTAAGTCTCATAATTCTTTTTTCCTTTTTCCTTTATCGTTCCTCTTTCTATCCCTTTATTTTAAAAGTGGTCTATCAACTGTCGGATCCCCGGAAGTTTATTAAGTATAACGAGTTTATTAGCATCGCGGGTTTAGGTCGAACGGGGTAGGCATTGGATTCGCGGCGGTCGTTGGCGTTGTCGCGGGTCTGGCTGACTTGTCGGCTTTTGACTCCCGGCGTCTTCGTCGCTGTCGCGAGTTCGGCTGGTTCGCTGTCACCATGAGCTCGTGGTAAATTCATTTACTATCGCGGGTTTAGGTCGATCGGCGTAGGCATTAGGTTCGCGGCGGTCGTTGCGTTGTCGCGGGTCTGGCTGACACGTCGGCCTTTGACTCTCGGCGTCTTCGTCGCTGTCGCGGGTTCGGCCGGTTTGCTGTCACCTTAAGCTCGTAACGATTTCCTTTTTTTCTTATATACTTCCGAGCGGGTCTGAAGAAGGTCGACCACTGCATAAGTAAAATCCAACATAATAGTTATTTTAAATTAAATGAATTATATTTCTAATAACGTCCTGTTAAACGTCAATTAAATCGACGGAATCGACGGAACAGGCTGGTTATGAAATCAGTAAAATCAAACGTCTTCAAACCTTAAATAACCTCATTCCAATGGCGGTTCTTAATTATTTTCCATGCATAAATTTTTGTCTCTCTGTTTTCACCCCGTGAATATTTCTTTATATTTTATTTTTAATTGCGACTTAATTTAGTTTCAAATACACATATACACCACACGTACACTTACAAGGGAACGGTCGGAAGTGTCCCTCACCGATTTGGATGCGCTTTGGATATGTTGTAGAGCATCAAAAAATATTAGACACGTATTTTTTTTAGCGGCGTATCTCGACGTTTAGGGATTGAAACAACTCCTCGAAAATAACTGATTTTATATAGTTTTTAGCGAATATCTTCGAAAATATAAGGCGTAACGACAACAAATTTATACGAAATGTTTATGGCTTTTTGTGCTCTTTACAATGGCGTAATTAGATTTTTCAAATTTGTCAAATTTTTTAATTTAATCCCACCCCCAGCTATTATTTTTGCAAAATATAACAATTTTTCCAACGCAAAAATTTAAGAACGTCGAATGCCAAATGCATCCATGTATATTTTTATTGTGATACTGTTCGGCGCTCACGTGTATATAGTAGTGATAAGTCTATTTGTTGTATTCGCACGTATATTGGTTGTATTCGCTTTAGTTAGTAAGTTAGGATTACGATTAGCGTTACTGTCGGTAACTCCAGATTCGTGTTGACGACTCGCGCGAAACGTTGGCGGATCGCGATCCATGCATTTCGTCAATATTCGCGCGACTCACCCGACTCGCGCTGCCCGCCCGCTGGTGGCAGCCCCAATCATTGGGAAGATTGGTACTCGCTCGCGCCGTACTTACAGGAGCGCGAGCAGGAGAGTGCCGGAGCACTCACTCATCATCCGGACGTGATCGCATTAACATACTAACGCCGTGCCTTGCCTGTCTGCCTGCCTGCCTGCTAGCCATTATTGCACGCTCTCGCCTGCCTTTGCCATTTACTGCACGCTTAGCTTCTCCCGCCACGGAGGGCTCGCAGCCGAAGGAAGGATGCAAACGACCAAGGGAGCATTGCCAGGAAAGGGCTGGGCAACGATACGGTGAGTCGCTTTCGCTTGCTTTATTAGTTCGTTTCGCTTCTCGTTTAAACCTCGTGAGGGAACGGTCCCTTTGGTCCTTCGAGTATTAAAATTAGACCTTTCGCAAATCCGGGGAGCGCCCCATACCACCCCGAGCATTGGTCCTTCGAGCCGGATATGCTTTCTTGCGTTAGAAAACTCCGCCGACCTCTCGCGCGATTCCTCTAACCATTGATAATTGTCTCGTACATCGTATCGAATAATCGGCGCGTGCACGTTCACCCCGCGTGATCTCTCTCGTCCTTCGTCGCATGGGCACGTCGCGACAGAGATATCCGCATAATTGTAGCTTCGCTTGCGCGCGTGCCATTATTTCGATCACTCTCGCTAATCGCTGCATAATCGTTGCGGCCCTTATTGCATCGTAGACTAATCGGCGCGTGCACGTTCGCCCCGCGTGATCTCTCTCTCGTCCTTCGTCGCATAGGCAAGTCGTGACGAAGACATCCGCGTAATTGTAGTTTCGTTTGCGCGCGTGCCATTAGCTCAATCACTCTCGCTAATCGCTGCATAATCGTTGCCGCCCTTATTAATTCGGAATAATCTGCGCATGCCCGTTCGCACCGCGTGATTTCTCTCGTCCTTCGTTGCATGAGCACGTCGAGACGAAGATATCCGCGTAATTGTAGTTTCGCTTGCGCACGTGCCGTTATTCAATCGCTACGGCGAAAACCTGCATAATCGTTGCAGGCACCGTACAAAAATCATTGCTAAATGCGAGCGAATATTCACTTGAAATATTACATCGCTGTAAATTAATTATTTCGAACTCGAGCCGTCCGCCCCTCCCGACCTTGGCGAGTGGCGCGGTGTTTCGCCCCCCTTTTTTTTGTTGTTTGTCTCAGCATTCCGAAGTGAGACAATAGAGTTGTCGTTAGCTCACATGCTCCGTACGCGTGTACGGACATTCGTGTGTTATTATACTGCCATCCCCTGACTTCTGTCGACCTTTCGAATCGAGACAGTTGAATTTGTCGATAGTTCGCCTATTTTGCGCGTATACACATATCTCTTCTTGACTGATTGACCTTTCAAAATGCCTAAAGGATATAAGGCGCGACGCGAACTGTGTCTCCGTCGTATGAGGGAGATACACCAATATTCGATGCTCGCAATAGACAACGTGGCTCAGAGACCGAATTTCCTCGTTCGTTATCCGACGGTACTCGACGTAGTCGAGGATTTTGAAGAAGCTCACCTCAAGATCATTCAGGATGCCACGGATGACGAATTCGCTACCAAAGACGTGATTCGCGATGAATTTGATAGGATGCGCTTCGCGGTAATAGGACGATACGAAACTTTAGTCACCGCTGAGCGGGCGACCGCCCCGCAGACTTCGCAATCCGCGCCCCGCTCGGCCATCCGATTGCCGAAGATCACTCTCTCTCAGTTTAAGAGTGATCTTGCCCTATGGCCGTCCTTCGTCGCTTTATTTGACACGGCGATTCACGAGAATCCTAGCGTCTCCGTCATCGAGAAATTCCAATACTTGTTGTCCTCGTTATCGGGAGAGGCTCTTGGCGTCGTTAAGAATCTGCCTTTGACCGCAAAGAATTACGTGATCGCGTGCGATGCGCTTCGAGCGCGCTATCAGAACAAACGTAAATTAGCTACGCAGTACTGGCGTTCGTTCGTACACGCCAAGCCTTTGGTCGCGGATTCCGCCGAATCCCTCCGCGCTTTGTTGGACGTATTCACCGAGAACACGCGTGCCCTGAGCATGATGGGCTATCCCGTGGAGGCGTGGGATTTTTTGCTGCTTAACCATTTGTTGGAAAAGCTCACTCCTACGCTACGGGAGAAGTTCGAAGCAACCCACATGTCGGTGGAATCGCCCCGGTATGATCAGTTGACGAAATTTCTAACGGGATACTGTACGGTTCTCGCGTCGGTATCGGACTCTTCGGCACGGTCGAACAAATCGTCACAATCAAATGCGTCAAAGAAGGCCGCGTCGACTACTTCGCTCGTTGCTCAAAACGCCGCGTGTCTTAAATGCAAGGAGCAACATCCGTTGGCTAAATGCCCCGGTTTCCTACAGCTCTCGGCCAAGGAACGGCATAACCTTGCTCGCAAAAAGGGACTGTGCCTGAATTGTCTCCGCGTAGGCCATAGCTTGAGAAAATGCCCTAGTTCGTGGACCTGCCGCTCTTGTTAGGCGAAACACCACTCTCTCTTGCATTTCGAGCAAGCTAGCGTCTCGCGACCGCTCCGGCGGTCACTCCGGTCGTTAACGACACCGCGGCGCCGGTGAATACAGGCGATAAACCGATCGTCTCTAGTGTTTCGAATAGCGTAGTCTTACTGTCGACCGTTCGTGCGGAGGTACTCGACGTTCATGGCAACGCCTTCCCGGTCCGTATATTGCTCGATAGCGCGAGTCAGACGAACTTCGTTACCGAGAGTTGCCTTCGAAGGGGCGGCTTCACTCGGACAAGGCATCGCGCGACGGTGTTAGGCGTTAATGAAACTAAGGCCGCCACTACGCGTGGCCTTACCTCGTTCGTTATCCGGGTGCGAAATAGTGACGACATTCGATTCCCGGTCGAAACTACGGTGCTTCCTCGCATCACCTCGCCGTTGCCTAATAACCGTGTCGACTCAAAATCGTGGAGTCATCTACGGGGGCTGCCGCTCGCGGATCCGGAATACTATCTGCCCGGCTCTATCGATATTCTACTAGGGGCGGAATCGTTCGTGTCCGTATTACGCGACGGTCGGCGTGCCGGTTAGGAGAGTGGAACGCCTTTAATACGGCATTCGGCTGGGTTTTGATGGGCGCGGTCTCTCCGTCGTTACACGCAATCCTTGCACTCTTTCGCCACCACCATTGAATCAATTGATGCCGCGGTGGGGCAATTTTGGAAGTTGGAGGAGGTTCCAGATCACATTTCTTGCTCCGAGGAGGATCGACGTTGCAAGGAACTTTTCGATAAAACTACTTATCGCGACCATTCGGGTCGTTTCGTTGTTAAGTATCCCTTCGCATCCGACTCTCCTATTTTCGTGGATTCTCGGCCGATAGCCGTTAATAGATTGCGCGCACTCGAGCGTCGATTTAAGTCAAACCAAGAATTTCGCAATAGTTATAATGTATTCATGCAGGATTATCTCGACAGTGGTCATATGGAATTGGCGAACGAACCACTTTCCTTGGACGGTCGCGTCTACTATTTACCGCACCATGGTGTCTACGAACTTGATAGCACCACTACCAAACTTCGCGTCGTCTTTGATGCTTCGTCGAAATGCCCGAACGGGCTTTTGCTCCACGATACATTACTTAGCGGTCCGAAATTGCAACCGGACATCGGCGCGGTCCTGCTCCTATTTCGCGCGGAACCCGTGGCCCTTACCGCGGACGTGAAACAAATGTTCCGGCAGATATGGATAAGTCCGGAGCACCTCAATTATCAGCGCATCGTCTGGCGCTTTTCGGAGTCGGATCCCATTCTAGATTATCTGTTCAAAACGGTAACCTTCGGTAACACGGCTTCCCCGTTTCTAGCTATCGATTGCTTGCCTAAATTAGCTTACGACAATAGGGACAAGTATTCGTTGGTGTACGCGGCACTACTCGAGTCTCTATATGTGGACGACGTCGTAGCCAGCGTCCGCACCGTCGAACGAGCTATCGCGCTTCGCGATCAATTACTCGCATTATTTCGGAGTGCCAGCTTCGAGCTGCGAAAATGGGCGAGCAGCCATCCCGCCGCGTTGGAAGGGCTTGACCCAGAAATCTGCAGTCAGACGATGCTTTCTTTCGAATCGCCGGAAGATCAAGCGCTTAAGGTTCTGGGCCTTCGCTGGCACTCGCAGTCGGATAGCTTCGGGTTTCAACTTAACTCCTTGACGCGGAAATGCACTAAGCGCACCATTTTGTCGGAAGTGGCGCACATATTCGACCCGTTGGGATTCTTAGCTCCGCTGACGTTCACCGCGAAGCGACTAATCCAACGGTTGTGGGCATTAAAGCTCGAATGGGACGACGAACCTCCGTTAGACGTTCGTCGCCAGTGGGAGCGCTACCAATCGGAGTTCGACGCGTTGGCCTCCCTTTGCATACCTCGTACCTTTCCCGCGGGCGATAGCGTTCGACGCGAGTTACACGGTTTTTGCGACGCGAGCGAACAGGGATATAAGGCCGTAGTGTATTTGCGCATTGTCACTCCTTCGGAGACTAAAATCGTGATTCTTTGTGCCAAATCTAAGGTGGCTCCGTTACGCGCTATCTCTTTACGCCGCTTAGAGCTCTGCGCTGCGTTGTTCCTCGCGAACTTGATCGCTTATGTCCGTCAGGTCCTACAAGGACATATCAAAATTGATGTTGAGTATGCTTGGTTATAGAGGAGGACGAGCGTGGCCTAGTAGACAGTGCACTGGTCTATTGAGTCAAAGATACCGGGTTCGATTTCCGGTAGAGCTAAAGAAAGAGAAAATTTTATTCGCTCGTTCTCCTTTCGGAAGGCAATGGCAAACCACCGAGAGAAGTATGTTTTGCCACGAGAACTTCTCTGAAAAAATATAGCCACTCGGAATCGGCGTTAAACTGTAGGTCCCATATACAATGTGTATAATCCAGGTGCGCAACACATGTATATGAAGAGAAGTCACTACACTCGGATACGAGTAATAGGACTGAGGTGATGCTTGGTCCGATGCCAAGGTCGTTCTGTGTTGGATCCGTTCTTCCCCACATCGATGGAAAACCTTCGTTCGTAATCGCGTGGCAAGAATTCTGGAAAAGACCTCGGTCGCGGCTTGGAGTCACGTGTCTACTGAGTTTAACCCGGCAGACCACTGCTCACGTGGCCTTTTTCCTCGCAAACTCGTGGCTAATTCGATGTGGTGGAAGGGCCCCGAGTGGCTAGTAAATTTCGAAGCCCAAACTGAACCGGTTCTTCCTGAAGAATCTCTTCAATGCGAGGAAGAAAGGATCGTAGCTCTCGTCGCGTGCAATATACCCAACTCTATAGATTCATTGTTAGATAAATTTTCGTCGTTAGATAAGATTTGTAGAATAGTAGCCCGGGAAAAAAAGATTATATATAAGCTAGATATAATGCTATATATATATATATATATATATATATATATATATATATATATATGGGTCATTCCACGTGAAATCGGACACTCGCTGCCCACTACAGTTTTCAACCGAAATACTTCTATAAGAGCTTAAATGAAAGGTATGAACATAGACTTTGAAGTATCATGTGGCCCCTTGTGTGATTCAAAATGGCTTCTGTAATATGACGGATGCAATGCGCAAAATCGCAGAAAATCAGTATAATTTATTGATAAATGTTATATAAAGTATTATTTACGTCCTTAAATGTTCTCGGAATGTTACTGGAGATATAACATCCTCTAGAGATTTAAAAGTCAACATGGCGGATCCAACATGGCGGACGTAAAATCCAAAATTCAACCAATGTCCGCGAAACTTTGCATCCAGGAGTTTTTTAAGTTGCTGATTACGAATCCGTTTTCGGATTTTCAAAATTCAAAATAGCGGGTCCAACATGGCGGAAGTAAAATCCAAAATTCAACCAATTTCCGCGAAACTTTGCATCCAGGGGGATTTTGGATCGCTGATTACGAATCCGTTTTCGGATTTTCGGATTTGTGTGCGCGCGCGCGCGCGCGCGCGTGTGTGTGTGTGTGTGTGTGTGTGCGCGCGCGCGCGTGTGGATGTGCGTGTGTGTGTGTTTGCATACCCCAAGGATAAGGACCCCGTGATTCGTCACAGTATTTAAAGACTCCAACCCTCCTTGTGGTGTGCGTGTGCGTGTGATACCGGATATTCAGAAAAGTCATGCATTTATTCCCATGGATAATATGCGAATTGTCATTAAAAGATATTCTAATGCAGCTCATGGAGCTATCTTCCCTAAAAACAGTAGATCAAAGTGAAAAGTAAATTAATTAGAAGCTTCAAGCACACAAACACGCACATGTACACTCACACGCACACGCACACCACAAGGAGGGTTGGAGTCTTTAAATACTGTGACGAATCACGGGGTCCTTATCCTTGGGGTATGCAAACACACACACACGCGCATCCACACGCGCGCGCGCGCGCGCGCACACACACACACACACACACACACACACACACACACACGCGCGCGCACAAATCCGAAAATCCGAAAACGGATTCGTAATCAGCGATCCAAAATCCCCCTGGATGCAAAGTTTCGCGGAAATTGGTTGAATTTTGGATTTTACTTCCGCCATGTTGGACCCGCTATTTTGAATTTTGAAAATCCGAAAACGGATTCGTAATCAGCAACTTAAAAAACTCCTGGATGCAAAGTTTCGCGGACATTGGTTGAATTTTGGATTTTACGTCCGCCATGTTGGATCCGCCATGTTGACTTTTAAATCTCTAGAGGATGTTATATCTCCAGTAACATTCCGAGAACATTTAAGGACGTAAATAATACTTTATATAACATTTATCAATAAATTATACTGATTTTCGGAGATTTTGCGCATTGCATCCGTCATATTACAGCAGCCATTTTGAATCACACAAGGGGCCACATGATACTTCAAAGTCTATGTTCATACCTTTCATTTAAGCTCTTATAGAAGTATTTCGGTTGAAAACTGTAGTGGGCAGCGAGTGTCCGATTTCACGTGGAATGACCCATATATATAGATATATATATATATATATATATATATATATATATATATATAAGCTAGATATAATGATATGTGAGTAGTGCACTCTACATATAACTAGATATAGTATTATATACAACTATATATGCAGTAATATATAGCCAGATATATTAATGTGACTAATCTGGCGTTATATACAACCAGATATAGCACTATATCTAATCGTATAGAAATGTATGTGAAGCCAGATATGATGATATGTGAGTACTGCACCCGACATATAACTAGATATAGTATTATATACAACTATATATGCAGTCATATATAGCCAGATATATTAATGTGACTACCCGGGAAAAAAAGATTATATATAATTATATATAATTATATATAAATATATATGATTATATATGATTATATATGAATTTTGTCTCTATATATGAAATTATATATGGGTCCATATATGATTATATATGGACATATATAATTCCAAATATAACTAGATATGAACAATAGATCATATATGCTCATATATGAAATTATATATGGATCCATATAAGATTCATATGGAAGTATATATAACCCTATATGATTATATAATATCATTATATATGTTCATATATAATTATATATAATCATATATAATCATATATAATTATATATAATTATATGATCATATAGAGACAAAATTCATATATAATCATATATATTTATATATAATTATATATCATCTTTTTTTCCCGGGAGCGTATATCCTAAGATTTACAAGTCGATCCAGGGCCAAACCGGTGCCCGCGACCTTGGCCGTGGATCAACTCGAAGCGCATTCGGCGTTATTAGTTGTAGTAAAACTCGTTCAATCGGAATCCTTTCGCGAAGAGATTGATCGAATTAGAAACGGGAGGAGACTACCCAAGCCTCTTCTCAAACTCGTTCCTTTTCTGGACCCAACGGGTATTCTCAGGGTGGGCGGCAGGCTCATCCACTCGGGATTGACTTTCGAGGCCAAACACCCTGTGCTGCTACCCAATAAACACCGACTTGCTCGGGGTGGTATGGGGCGTTCTCCGGATTTGCGAAAGGTCTAATGTTAATACTCGAAGGACCAGAGGGACCGTTCCCTCACGAGGTTTAAACGAGAAGCGAAACGAACTAATAAAGCAAGCAAAAGCGACTCACCGTATCGTTGCCCAGCCCTTTCCTGGCAATGCTCCCTCGGTCGTTTGCGTCCTTCCTTCGGCTGCGAGCCCTCCGTGGCGGGAGAAGCTAAGCGTGCAGTAAATGGCAAAGGCAGGCGAGAGCGTGCAATAATGGCTAGCAGGCAGGCAGACAGGCAAGGCACGGCGTTAGTGTGTTAATGTGATCACGTCCAGACGATGAGTGAGTGCTCCGGCACTCTCCTGCTCGCGCTCCTGTAAGTACGGCGCGAGCGAGTACCAATCCTCCCAATGATTGGGGCTGCCACCCGCGGGCGGGCAGCACGAGTCGGGTGAGTTGCGCGAATATTGACGAAATGCATGGATCGCGATCCGCCAACGTTTCACGCGAGTCGTCAACACGAATCCGGAGTTACCGACGGTAACGCTAATCGTAATCCTAACTTACTAACTAAAGCGAATATAACCAATATACGTGCGAATACAACAAATAGACTTATCACTACTATATACACGTGAGCGCCGAACATCCTGCCCACAAAAATACAACGTTTTGTATTTTTTACGAATCTGTCTCGGTCGCCCGTGGTAGTGTGCCCATAGGCAAAGGGCACAGCTTGACCAGGGGACGCGAGATCGAGCCGTCCGCCACCCGAACCGTGGCGACACGCGGGACGCCATCGCTACCCGCATGTAGCGCTTCCACGCGGCCGGGTTTACAGCGCAAAGGGGGCGCGTGGTCGTCCTTGACGAGCACTAAGGAGCCCACGGTGAGCGGATGGGTGGAGGCCCACCATTTGGGGCGCTGCTGCAGAGTGTTAAGATACTCCTTGTGCCAGCGCCTCCAAAAGTCCTGGTGAATCCGCTGAACTAGCTGCCATCGACCTAAGCGATTCGTCGACAGCGGAGTCAGGTCGGGCGAGGGAACGGCTACGAGAGGCTCTATTGTGAGAAAATGTCCCGGAGATAGGACCTCGAGATCCAAAGGATCGGTGCTCAGAGGGCAGAGGGGTCGAGAATTCAGGATGGACTCGACCTGAGCGAGGACCGTGGTAAATTCCTCCATCGATAGGGTTTGATCCCTCACCACCCGTCGAAGATGGGTTTTGAACGACTTGACTCCCGACTCCCATAGGTCCCCGAAATGGGGCGCAGAGGGAGGGTTGAAGGACCATTTGATCCTTTCTCGCTCCGCTGCGTGGCACATGTGCTGTTCGAGCTCTCGTGATGCTCCCACGAAATTAGTGCCGCAGTCGCTGTACAAAAGCAAGCAGCGTCCGCGACGGGCTACGAAGCGTCGCAGCGCAGCGAGAAAGGAGTCTGTGGACAACGAAAGAGCGACTTCTAAATGGATTGCCTTAACCGCGAAGCAAATGAACAGGCATATATAAGCCTTGAAGGAAGAGACTCCCCGAGCTCGTCGAGGAACTACCGAGAACGGTCCCGCGAAATCTACACCGCTAATCGAAAATGGCTTAACTGGATTAACCCGTTCGACCGGGAGGTCTGCTATGGGGGGTTGGAGAGCACGAGGATTCGCTCGGAAACAGTTATAGCACCCGGCGAGGACGCGTCGGATCGCGCGATGTACCCCGATTATCCAAAACCGCTGGGCGAGCAAATACTGAAGCGTGCGCCTACCTGGGTGTAAGTTCGTATACCGGGTGTACCTGTTCTATAACGAACTCGGTAAGTCGGTGTTTATTGGGTAGCAACACAGGGTGTTTGGCCTCGAAAGTCAATCCCGAGTGGATGAGCCTGCCGCCCAGATACCATTATTCGATTTTTGGCAAGACGAGATAGTATGTGGTACAGGTGTCGCGCTGTAGGTAGGTGTTGCGTTATTTCTGTTCAGTTGCGTCGTACGCTTAAAAATTTCCATTTCAACTCCGGAATGACCAAAAGCGCTGACGCGAAGGCAAGCGCAAGGCGCTGACAGCGAGAGGTTAACGCTATTTCGAGAGTCCTGGACTAACAACAGAATGTCGACTCCGACATTATAAATACCGCCGAATTGTAAGATCGGGCGGGCAGTCGCAAATCATAATCTGAACGAACACGTGCGTCACATTAACCGCTACAATAATATACTATCCCGGTTACGGCACAACAAAATTAACAACCAAATTCACGTATTTGAATATAATTTGCTTGTGTCATAATTCCGAAAAGCAAGCATTTCAGATCATAAGTCTGAAGTGTAAAGAACTGTGTTGTACGCTGTCGTTTTGTGAACATGTAAGTGCATTTTTATTGTTAACTTTTATTGGTTTCTTACGCTTGCTACTTTTTTCCTTTGATATTGAATATTTAATATAATTTTTATTCAGCTCTTACTCAATTCTTTGCCAGTCTTACCAGTGATATAATCTTTTGGGAGAGGTGCACTTGGACACGGTACATTTGGACATTGTTCATTTGGACACGGTTCATTTGGACACCGTTCATTTGGACACGGTGCATTCGGACACCGTTCATTTGGACACGGTGTATTTGGACACTGTTCATTTGGACACGATCATTTGGACACAATCATTTGGACACGATCAATTAGACACCGTTTATTTGGACACCATGTATTTGGACACGGTTTATTTGGACACCGTAAAAAATACAGCTTGTGCAGTTGGACACCGTAAAAAATGCGATCTGTGCAGATGGACACGAAAATGCGCGACTTGTGCAGTTGGACACCAAAAGGCGCGATCTGTGCAGACGGACATGAAAATGCGTGACCTGTGCAGTTGGACACCGAAATGCGCGTGCATGGGGGGTGCAGGGAGCGTGAAGCCCCCCGCCCACGCATGTACTTTGATATATTATATAAGATACATTGACGAGTAAGGATCCAATAATATTAACATAATTTATGATTAATTTGTCTATCATTTTCGTGTCCATCTGCACAGGTCGCGCATTTTAGTGTCTAACTGCACAGGCCGCGCATTCTGGTGTCCAACTGCACAGGTCGGGCATTTCGCACGGAGAGTTGGGCGGCGGGTCTCGGCCTGAGTTTAGTGAACTCGGACCGAGAGAGCACGTGCGTACGGCGGCAGGGGGGATCGGTGGTGGACCTCACGTGGGCCACTCCCCCTGTCGCTCGCGAGATACGCGAATGGAGGGTAGTCACGGACCAGGAAACGTTGTCGGATCATCTGTACATCGAGATGACGGTCCGTGACACCCTCCCGGAAGTGCTCGCCCGCTGCCGTGACGCCAATAGGCAGAGACGGAGATGGGCCCTGAAGAAGATGAGCAAGGATCACTTTAACGCAGCGATCCTTGCGCTTACCTGGTGTAAGGAGGAGGAGGGTGAAATCGGGGGGGGGGGGGGGAGGAAATAGACAAGGCTGTCGGGGATCTGGTCGGGGTCATGTCGCAAGCTTGCGATGTGGCCATGCCCCGAATCCGCCCCCTCCCCCCCCCCCCCCCCGAAGATGCGCATATTGGTGGACGGAAGACCTGGCAGACTTGAGGTGCTCTTCCGTCCGAGCCAAGAGGAAGTGGCTCAGGGCTCGCGCAGGGAGGCGCGGCCCACTGAACGTGGAGGAGGCGGGAGAGGCCTGGCGTGCCGCCCGCGAGGACCTCTCCCGAGTCATACGCGCGGCCAAGGAACCCTCCTGGAAGAAGCTCCTCGACAGCGTGGAGAAAGATCCGTGGGGGCGCCCGTACAAACTAGTTCAGGATAAGCTGAAGCCTTGGGCGCCCCCACTCACAGAAACTCTAGACCCCCCATTCGTCGACGAAATCGTCGACACACTCTTCCCTAAACATGACGGGGGAGAGGTTAGGTTCCCAGCAACCGCGGAACAAGAGTGGCGAGAAGAATGGGGGGGGGGGGGTCAGCGAGGAGGAACTGGCAAGGGCTCTCCGCAGGGTTAGGAGAAGGAAAGCTCCTGGCCCTGACGGAATTCCAGGTAGAGCGTGGACCTTGGCTGCGGGGGGACTGGCCGGCAGGATGCGCAAGATACAGACCGCATGCCTGCGAGCCGGCCGGTTTCCCAGTAAATGGAAGGAGGCCAACCTGGTGCTCCTGCCGAAGGCGGGCAAACCTGCGGGTTCGCCGTCCGCCTACCGGCCCGTGTGTCTGCTGGACGAGGCAGGAAAGATCTTCGAGAGGGTGATAGCCAAACGCCTCGTCCAGCACCTGTCCCGAATGGGCAGAGAGGGACTCTCGGACGACCAGTCCGGCTTCCGGGCGATCGACCATCGACGCGATCCAACGCGTCCTCGCCCGGACGGAGGCCGAGATTGAGGGGGGGGGGGGAGTTGTTATGGGTGTGTCGTTCGACGTGAGGAACGCATTCAATTCCCTCCCCTGGTCGGTTATAGGGGAAGCCCTATTGAGATTTGGGGTCCCCCCCTATTTGATAGAGATCGTCCGGGACTACTTCCAGGACGGAGGCTTAACATACACGGGCCGGGATGGAATCCTGAGGGTCAGGTTGATGGAGTGTGGAATCCCGCAGGGGTCCGTACTAGGACCCCTGCTCTGGATCATTGGATACGACCTGGTCCTCAGGACGCCCTTCCCCATAGGATGCTGGCTTTCCGGGTACGCAGATGACGTGTACCTGGGAGTCAGCGGGGAGGGGTGGCAGGAGCTATATAGGCTGGCCAATGTGGCCGCAGCAGGCGTGGTGCGCTCGATTGGGAGACTGGGCCTGGAGGTGGCCCCGCAGAAAACGCAGGCGACCCTGTTCTATAACAGGAGGGAGTGGGGTCAACCTCCCGAATGGCTCAGTCTCCGCGTAGAAGGAGTCAAAGTCCCGACCACTCCTCATCTTAAATACCTGGGGATGTGGCTGGACGGCGACAGAAGCTTTGGCGAACACGTGTCCCGCGTGGCCCCAAGAGCCAAGCAAATCGCCAACAACCAGTCGCGGCTGATGCCGAACATTGCTGGGGCCGGCAGACGCGTGCGTCGTCTCTATGTAGCAACGGTCCATTCGGTGCTGCTATACGCAGCACCGATATGGTAGAGAAAGGTGGGGGAGACCCCCCGCCTCAGGAACAGGATGGCGGCCGTGCAACGGATAGTTGCGATAAGGGCCGCCAGAGCGTACAGGACCGTTGCCCACGTAGGGGCGACAATCCTCGCGGGAATCCCCCCGGTCCATCTATTGGCGAGGTCGTACGCGGAAACGTACGACGAGGTGCGCCGAACGAGGGAGAGACTGGGGGAGGTCCCGCCGAGGATAAGGAAGGCGCTGAAGCTCGAAGCGCGGACGACTCTCCTCCGCCGCTGGGGAGACTGGATGGCGGACCCCCAACAAAAATGGGGGAGGCGGGTCGTTGAAGCCGTCCGGCCGGTATTTGAGGAGTGGGTGGAAGGCAACAGGCAAAGACGCCTTGCCTTCCACGCGGTGCAGGTAATCACGGGCCACGGATGCTTCGGCCAATACCTGCACCGCATCGGGAAAGAGCGCACCACGCGCTGCCACCATTGCCCGGAGGGGGCGTCATCGCAGCGACGGTCCGGGCGGGAGAGGAAGGCAGAGAAAGCTGGAGGGGGTTCGTCTCCTTCTGTGACGTAGTTATGTTATAGAAGGAGGCGGACGAAAGGGTGAGGAGATTGAGCTGCCTCCCCCACTTATCCGGGGGGGCACAGAGGTTGACTCACGCTAAGACGGTGAGAGAAGGAGAGAACAACTGGACGGGGGGGGGGGGGGGTGTCGCCCTCCGACGGGGGTGGCGTCCCCTTTCCCCCAACATTCGTCCAGGCATCCACCAAAGGGGAAGTGTTCGGTTAGGAGGGAGGGGGGCGGCACGGGGGCGGACCGCTCCCCATCTTTGAGGGGGGAATCCGCCCTCCTGCCGCCAGCAGAATTTGGGCCAAGCAGATAGGCGAAGGGAGCGGGTCGGGGGGGGGGGGGCTCGGGCGGATTCCCCACGGGGGTTCCCGCCACAGGCGCTCCCCTCGACCCGCGATGGCAAGGGGCTGGGGTCCCGGGGGAGGCTTAGGCCTTGACTCGGGGCCACAGAACCCGCCTGCCCCCTAAGGGGGCGCGAGGAGGGGAGGAGCCTGTCGCTTCGGGGACGGATACTCCTCCCCTGCTCGCCCGGGGGGCGGGCGAGCGGTCGGGGATCACCGTTCGCCCGCTGCGAAAGCAACTCCGGAGGGAGGGGTGGCAGATAAGGGTGGTGGCACTCATCCGTCACTAGTTAAGACTTCTCGCCTCGGAAGGCGAGGTTCGGGGGGGCCCATGGATGTGATCATTGCGTTTCCCGGGGCCTCCCCAGCACCGCACAGAGTAGGGTCACTCATGGGTGTTTTAGCCGGTAGGCTGTGTGCGCGCTATCCCTTGGGGGCAGACTCAGGGTGGCTCCGGCCTCCCTGGAGTACCCCCCGTAAATGGGAGGCGCGTGCATAGAATCCGGCACTTCCTCCGCCCCGCCCCGGGGGTGGGGGAGTCCTCCCCCCGAAAGGGGGGTCACTGGTTTAAACCCTGGAGAGGCGGAGACGCTCCCCGACCGGTGTCCGTGACCAGTTGCCTGCGGGCGCTCCCTGATCGGGCCTAGGGGTCCGTGACTGATTGCCTGCGGGTGTTCCCCGATCGGACGTCGCGACTGGTTGCCTCTGTCACTCCGTGGGGATTCCGTGATGGAAGATTTCACTCATGTAAAAAAAAATAAAAAAGGTCGGGCATTTCGGTGCCCAACTGCACAGGCCGTATTTTTTACGGTGTCCAGATGATCCGTGTCCAAATAAACGGTGTCCAATTGATCGTGTCCAAATGACCGTGTCCAAATGAGCGATGTTCAAATGTACTGTGTCCAACTGCACAGACCGCGCATTCTGGTATCCACCTGCACAGGTCGCGCATTTCGGTGTCTAACTGCACAGGCCGTATTTTTTACGGTGTCCAGATGAACCGTGTCCAAATAAACGGTGTCCAATTGATTGTGTCCAAATGAACGGTGTCTAAATGTACCGTGTCCAAGTGCACCTCTTCCAAAATATTATATAGTCACTGGCAAGACTGGCAAAGAATTGAGTAAGAGCTGAATAAAAAATTATATTAAATATTCAATATCAAAGGAAAAAGTAACAAGCGTAAGAAACCAATGAAAGTTAACAATAAAAATGCATTTACATGTTCAACGCACAAAACGACAGCGTACAACACAGTTCTTTACACTTCAAATTTACGATCTGAAATGCTTGCTATCCGGAATTATGACACAAGCAAATGATATTCAAATGCGTGTACTTTGGTTGTTGATTTTGTTGTGCCGTAACCGGGATAGTATATTATTATAGCGGTTAATGTGACGCACGTGTTCGTTCAGATTATGATTTGCGACTCCCTGCCCGATCTTACAATTCGGCGGTATTTATAATGTCGGAGTCGACATTCCGTTGCTAGCTCGGAGACTCTCCGATAGCGTTAACCTCTCGCTGTCAGCGCCTTGCGCTGACCTTCGCATCAGCGCTTTCGGTCGTCCCACAGTTGAACGCTCCTGGTTCCGGTGTCGGTTTGCATCGGATGATTGATCGTCCGATGCAATCGTCAGGTCTTTCGGTGGAATTCGCTAGGGTCGTAATAAACTAATGAATAATTATACCGTTGTGCGCTCACAACAATTTACTTTGACGCGTATTTAGCACTGTTTTGCGCACACGCCATTTGAACTTCGGATGACGAGATATCTTTTTCTCTGCTTGGACTTTCATCGCATATTATGTCGTAGTATGTAGTATATATTGTAGTATGAGAAAATATGCACAAATGGAAATTTTTAAGCGCAACTGAACAGAAATAACGCAACACCTACCTACAGCGCGACGCCTATACCACATATTATCTCGTCTTGCCAAAAATCGAATAATGGTATCATAATAAAAATATACATGGATGTACTTGGCATTCGACGCTTTTAAATTTTTGCGTTGGAAAAATTGTTATATTTTGCAAAAATAATAGCTGGGGGTGGGGTTAAATTTAAAAATTTGACAAATTTGAAAAATCTGATTACGCCATTGTAAAGAGCACAAAAAGCCATAAACATTTCGTATAAATTTTTTGTCGTTACGCCTTATATTTTCGAAGATATTCGCTAAAAACTATAAAATCCGTTATTTTCGAAGGGTTGTTTCAACCTCTAAACGTCGAGATACGCTGCTAAAAAAAATACGTGTCTAGTATTTTTTGATGCTCTACAACATATCCAAAGCGCATCCAAATCGGTGAGGGACACTTCCGACCGTTCCCTTGTTAGCTAAAAAATTGTGTAATTCAATTCCGATCTCGATTGTAATAATAGCGGGCAGGATGTTTATTTTCAAATAGGTTTTCCCTTAAAAATCCTGCCCGATCACCCCCGCACTCTTGTAACACCCGCGATGAATACACCTTACACATACATTTTTCACTTTAAAATATTTTAATTCCCCGTTTAATTATTGTAATATCGATAGTTTACTTAATTTATATTCGGAATAAATGTTTTATTTATGTTAAATATAAATTTCCATCTCATTTATTTGTAACTTAAGACTTCACCCACTACTTATCCCTCTCTCGAAATTGCACGAGGTCCGATCCTGAGTTAAAGAGATTAAATTCCCTGACTCGAAAGAGGACCGACGATCGCAGCGTTCACGGAAGGCGTCCTAACGTCCTTACGGACGTTGACCCTTCCTGAGCCATAAAAGTGCGTTCGGCTCGCGCCACGCGGCTCAGAGCGTGTACCTGCGAGCAACATTTGTAAGTATCTGGTTGCGTCCTTCCTTACCCCTACCCCTCTGGTTAGCCTTTCCTTCGCTTCCCAGTTTTTCTTATCTTAATCCTGGGGTTGGACGTAACAAAGATATGTATGTATACTTTCTCTGAAAATGCGAGTGTTTTTGCCTCGATCAAATTTAATAATATTAAATATAATTTAGGAAGCGTTTTACAGATTAATGATACTGAATTTGATTGCTTTTTGAATTTTGGTGTTGTTCAATATATTATTTTAGACGACAAATCTCTTACTTTTATTTTGTCACTAGTTACAACTGTTTCATTTCAAGAGAATTTGCAGGCTTATGAAATTATAATAAACCAAGATGCTTAGTGGTTTTTACAAAAATGGGAACACTTATCAAATAAATTCCCTTATAATACCCATGTGATGGGTGATGGAAATAATTATAATGTTCCTTTACAATAAATTGTAATAGAATAGATATTTATGTTTTTTGTTACATTAGAAGATAGTTACCTTTCGAATAATATATTTTATATTGTATTTCAATCTAAATTCCAGCAAACATAAAATATACGTCAGTAGGTGCTGGGACGATTTTTCTCTGGAAATAGAGTCCGCACTGGCAAATTGTTTTTTGGCAATGTTTTCTAAGATTTCAATTTCACAACTTACAAATAAATGAACGAGATTATATGGTAAATCAAAAACAGAAAATACAGCATCCATAGGTTTATTTTCGAAGTGGCTACATCGGTGGGTGCTGGGACTGTCGTCCTTGGGTGACAGAGTCCGCACCAGTGGAATTTTCAGAAAATAAACCTGTGGATGCTGGGATTGTTTTCTGTTTTTTATTTAGGGTATATTCTCGTTCATTTATTTGTAAGTTGTGAGATCTCAGAAAATATTACCAAAAAACAATTTGCAAAATGTTTAAAGTATATATGTTTTTAGTTTATCGCATATTTTTGTTCATTTATTTGTAAGTTCTGAGATCTCAGAAAACGTTGCCAAAGACAATTTGCAAAATGCTTAAAGTATATATTTGGTTTACCATATGTTCTCATTCATTAATTTGTAAGTTGAAAGATCTTAGGAAACATTGGCGACTAATATTTTGCAAAATGTTTAAAGTATGTTCTTGATTTACCATATATTCTCGTTCATTTATTTGTAAGTTGTGAGATCTCTGAAAACATTGTCCAATGCCATTTATTTATGTTATTATAATGTGTAAAAGTCTAAAAATGTTACCATTTATTTTTATATCAACATATAATTTATATTTTTATTTGAAGATATTTAAATATCATATACAATTAAAAGTAGTTGAAAAAAACTGAAAAATATTTTTGTATAAAATATCTATATTTTAATATATTTTGTCTCTTTATTGTGTCTTGTTTATATATTTTTTTACATTACTTTTTAAGAGCAAAACTTTTCTAATAACAATATATTTGTTTTTCAATTTGTGCCGTATCTATCAAACTGCATCAATGTTTCATTTGCAATCAAATTAATTAACACAGTAAGGCTGATGGCAGAGAACGAGATGCTATTGTACAACAGCCTGTTACAACTTACGTTTTTCTCTGCCTTACATCCACGACTACGACAGATATAAACGCCTACGTCTCATTCTCTGCTATCAGCCTTAGAAAGTGTTTAATTCAGGGTTGTAAACCGAATCGAACGTTGAAGTTTGTACGCTCCGAGAGAACGGATCACAATTTGAATTATAAAATCTCTCCGATCCGGAGCAAACCGTTGTTTATTATAATTTAAAATGCTCCGGTATCAAACCGGTTTTGGAGCGGTTTCTTTATTTAAAAAGGAGTTATTTAAAAACAGAAAAATATAATAAATTAATATATATTATTATTGATATACTAGTATATATTGTGATATCAGATATGACGTTTTTATGCGTCCATCACAAGAGCGCGGAGAGAGAGAGAGAGAGAGAGAGCGCAAGCGACACGAGCGCGAGATTGGATGGGATCTCGCTGCTCGCTCTTGTGATGTTTTGTGTTTTGGCGTTTGTGTTTACTGTCGAGCCCTTGCTAAATCCCGTGCGCGTAGAATTTTGCGTAGCAACCATGAAACGTTGTCATAGGAATACAATCTTGTGTTTATAATAAAACAAAACACTATTACTTTGATCGTAGTCCTTCGCTTTCCAATTTTCATTTAGCAGTAGTTGTTACTGTTGCTAGCAATTGAGCTGGTGCTCCGCGCATTTTCTGTGTTTATATACATGTATATATATATATATATATATATATATATATATATATATATATATATATATTAATAAGAGGACCCTCGAGATTCAAATATAGGAGAAATCAGGGCCGTCAGGGTCAAACGCAGATCCTTGTGCGTGAAATCAATAGTCTGATTTATTCTTCTTCTTACATTAATCCGTACATAATCCGGACGTTTCGGCTCAGATTTGAGCCATCTTCAGCAATAACTAAAGTTTGTCACACGTTCTCCGTGCCAGTAGACGAGTTTACTGATTCTTAATGATATAAAGTTTACTGAAAACTTAATGATATAAAATCGATTCATTACGTCTATAGGGAGACAGAAACCAATGCTGCTTCCACTTCTTTAGTAAGTGACCGCAATAATTTTTCAAATACTTTTGAGGTTTACATTGAGCCTTTTTCGCTTTCTAACGACACTAAATCTTCTCTTACACATATTAAAGATAAATGGTTTATCAGTCTAACCTCCACAACGATTCCTGAAAAAGTTCAATGTCTTCTACAATTAGGCGATAATTTCTCTTTACCCATTAACAACATAAAAAAGACTGTTATTGAATTTATTAAAAGCACAGAAGGTAACACGAGGGGCTTACACATTGATAAGATCTTGAGCATTAGGAACCGCTCCATTCCAGTTATCAACAACCTTCTTTCTTTTTCTCCTAAATTCCCTTTCTTTTCGGAAATCTCCAATCTCGTTAAAGCCACAAAAGTATTCATGAATAGTAATCCTAATATTATTTTTACTAGAGCCGATAAAGGCAATAGCACGGTAGCATTGGATAAAAAACTTTATAGACAGAGAATTACAGATATGTTATCGGACACAACCACATACACAAAAATTAATAAAGATCCAATACTAACGCTCACAAGAAAAATTAGGGATACAATCGTGAGATGGAAAAATCAAAAATACATTTCAGACTATAAATACAAACAATTATTATGTACTGATGGTATTCTTCCGAGAGCTTATGGATTACCAAAGATTCATAAAACAGGTCATCCTTTTAGAATTATAATTTCTTCCATTGACAGCCCTACATATGATCTAGCCTTCTTTCTGCACAAGATTATCTCTGGGAGTATTCCTAAACCGGAAAGTCATATTAATAATAGTTTTGAATTAGCTAAAAAATTAAAGGGAACACACCTGAATAATGATTACGTATTGATTTCCTTAGATGTGATCTCTCTGTTCACGAATATACCTACAGAGTTAGTCTTAGAAAGCATTTCCAATAGATGACCACACATTTCTAAAAAGTGCAACATACCAAAAGTTGAATTCATCAGAGCAGTTGAATTAATATTAAATTCAACTTACTTTCGTTTTGACAATGTGATTTATAAACAGAAATTTGGTTCTCCATGGGCTCTCCGTTCTCTCCAATCGCTGCCGACATGGTAATGCAGGATTTGGAAGTCAATGTGTTGTGACAACTTACTTTTGATTTACCATTTTACTTCAGATACGTAGATGACATAGCCATGGCGGTACCTTTTTACGCTCTTGACAATATCTTGCATTTATTTAATTCTTATCACCCCAGACTTCAGTTCACAAGTCGGAGACAGTTGAAGTCGGAGGCGATAAGCTGAATTTTTTAGATTTAACAATCATCAAAAACGAGAACGCATTGGAATTCGATTGGTTTCACAAGCCAACGTTCTCAGGCCGGTATCTTAATTTTTTGTCGCAGCACCCTGTCTCTCAGAAAAGAGGTACGATTATGGGCATGGTGGATAGGGCTTTCTTACTTTCCCATCCGAGATACCATTCTAAGAACATTAAGTTCATAATAGATATTCTTCTGGCGAACGACTATCCATTGACATTTATCTTCAATACAATCAATACTAGAATTAAATCGTTACTTAATAAATGTACTCGCAAACAGGATGAATCTCCACCCACGAATGAAGAGAACAACGTACGTGGTTCACGGTTCCATTTGTTCCGGGTATTTCCGAAGAATTTAAAAGAGTTGTTAAGGATCAAAATGTCAACTTGTTTTTTTATAGTTTGAATAAACTTAAGAAATTCATTAAAGTACAGAAGGATATCCTCCCAATCTAATCTAATAAAAATGTGGTATACAAAATTTCCTGTAAAAATTGTGACGTCAATTGTGGGACAAACGATGAGACAAGTTAAAACTAGAATCGCAGAACACCGTAACCACATTCATAGAAACACAACGACTCAATCGGTTATTACAGAACACAGATTGAATTTTAATCATGAATTTGATTGGGAGAATATCCAAATCTTAGATAACGAAAGATATTTATCCAGGAGATTAGTCTCTGAAATGACTCACATCAGACTACAAAAGAATGGTATTAACTCACAAAATGACACAGACTTCTTGCATCACGCATATATTGAGGTATTGAATAAATTGTAACCCATGCCCACAAACGCTCCACTATTGGTACATCAAACATGACGTTGTCAGATCCTGGCTTGCCATTGGTACACCAAATATCTTTTAATTTATTTTGACTTGACACACTATGTACAATCCTCGCCGGTGTTTTGACTGTTGACACGCTTCTCCTTTGCAATTTTGTCATTTCATCGTCTTGTGGCGTGTCGACGAGACCGTTAAGTCTCCTCGCATTTTATTCATGTTACACATGATGTTGAATTACACGTTTTTCGGACCGTTTGGTGAGTTACTGTAGTTTCCTTTTATTATTCTATCACTAACTGAAACGAATTACAGATTTGGATCAACTGGTCCATGTTTCTGACATTTGAATCAGTAAACTCGTCTACTGGCACGGAGAACGTGTGACAAACTTTAGTTATTGCTGAAGATGGCTCAAATCTGAGCCGAAACGTCCGGATTATGTACGGATTAATGTACCAAACATGAAGAAGAATAAATCAGTCTATTGATTTCACGCACAAGGATCTGCGTTTGACCCTGACGGCCCTGATTTCTCCTATATATATATATATATATATATATATATATATATATATATATATATGTATATATTGTGACGTTGCGGCCCGCCGCATCGTGGCAGCGCCCCGCCGCCGTCACAAGGCGCGGAATTTCGCGCCCAGGGACGAGCCGGAGAGGCAACGACGAGATCTCCAGGGGCCGAATTTAATCGCGTGTCCGCATTCTGATCCCTTTGTTCTTTTTTATATTTTTGTAATATACGTGGCGCCTCACCCAAATCACGGCGAGTTCTTCGAGGGAGTACCAGTAAAGGAAGGGTCCGGGAGGACCAAGGACCGAGGATGGGCGGCGAGCGCGGAAACGGCAGAGATCACGGGCGGCGAGAGCAACGCGGCGGGAGAGCATGCGACACGTAAGGCAGCAAAGGACGAGACCGCCGATAACGGGGCTCCAGGCGCCTGGGTAAACCCGGCCTCAGCAATCCGCATCCACGGAGGACCGGCCCGCGGGGTGGCTGGCCACCGCCCCAGGGCCGAACTGGAGGCATCCCGGCAAGAACGAAGTCCAACCCGTTGCCAAAGACAAAAATTAAGGAGTCGCTGCGCCGCCGAGGGACCGTTGCGCGCCCCCGAAGGATCCAATTGCGACGACCCTGCGCCGGGATATCGCGAACTTGCAGGCTCGCGCCCCAATTGGTCAGCGCGCCCCCGAAGAGGGGATGCCACATCGATTTTGCGATCGAGCGAATTTATCGCATCACTCTCTGTTCGTCCGTCGGCGCGCCCGAATATCTCAGCAATCACGACCCGCGATAGCCGCCCGGAATCGGGCATCAGTCCCGCGTACGACGATCGTTGGCACGAGGCAATGGCGAGGGAGCCCCAGGAGGAGGCACTATACCGGTGAGGTTGCCCGTTGATAGTATCGTGAATGTCGAGCCACGACGCCGCCCGCCGGTGCGCGCTCTCGCTCGGGAAAACGCGAGTAATACCGCGGTATGTCTGGTTCCTCGCGAACCGAGCGTAATTTTGCGATCGACAGCGAGAGCGAAGGGCCTCGGGATGGTATCGTGGCCGCGGGATCGCGGTAGGAGCGTGATAGCGAGCCTCTGGAGATCGCGATAGATTCATTAGCGAATTCCGGTATCGCGAGTGGGTTTTCGCGTAATGTTCGCGCTTGCGGTTGCGTCTCTCGTGCACCGTGTTCGTATCGCCTCGAGTTAATCATTGCGTCGTTAAGTTACTTGCGTTGCGTCTTGTATTCGTTTCGGTTTTGTTAGTATCACGTTTCGCTCGTCGGGTTTTGCCGGTTTCGTGCAATTGAGCGCGTTATTTCGCGTCGATCTCGAGCATTCCAGCGTCCCGTATTGCGTTGTTCTCGCGAGCGTTAGTCCTAGCGAAGGATCAGCGATAATTGGCGTTAGGTTTCGAGCCTCTTTGGTGACAGAATTCGATCGCGACTGCAACGATTATGTTTCGCGACTATATTGCGTTCCGACTCGAGTCGGCTATTAACTTTGATCGCGTTCGATGTAAGTTTCGATGAGTTATTCGCGTTTATGTGGAGTTAACGTTTTATGATTCGTGTTAGCGTAGTATGGCGTTACCGTCTGGCGACGGAATACTCTTTATGTTATCATCTAGCGTCTGAAAATTTCCGTTCGCGTTTACCTTATATTGTTTACCGGTATCTTGCGTCCAATATTCTTTTCTGTTGTATGTTCGGATCGGATTAATTCGCGTTTCTATGATTTAATGTTTCTTTTTCATGTACGATAAACCATGTTAATCATTTCCATCGTGTTTCTACAATTTGATGTTCAGTCTGTTACACGAAGACGCTTCTTTATGACTCAGTTACTTTCTTTCCTTTTTTTTTGTCAATTATAATAAACCGTCTTATTTGTTTCAATGATTTGAGTGAATGATTTACGCGTCACCCCGCCGAATCTTGCGCCGCTCTCCATCCATCCCGCCCATAGCTATTAGGTCGAGCTGGCCGACCTCTCGTACGTCGCATTAATTCCGTCTTGTGTCGCGGCTGGAATTTTTGGTGAATCTAGCGTACTTTAGTGGACGCGAATTACGCGTCTGGCGCCCAACACAATCCTTTCGCGTATAATTGTCGAGCGGTACGAGAGGACAGTCGGAGGGACCTTACACCCTTCCCTCCCTCATCCTTTTGATCCGTCACACGTCCCGGACCGCTCCGGGAGTGGTAAAGACGTGACAATATATATATATATATATATATATATATATACATGACAAAGTCACGTCCCCTGTCCGGATGGTAGCTCGGCCGAGGGAGGCGTCAAGGGTGGTGCTTCTACCCGAGAGGGGGCGAAGCGTTAGCATTTAAGATGTATTTATTAATTGCGAGACTTGTAGGTGATGCGGGGAAGTGCTGAGCAGGTGGCCGCGAAATTCCTTTTCTGTAACGACTTGAGTCGCACCGCGGGATTTGCAGGTGGCCAGCCGGAGGCTTATCAAGGAAGGACGGCCGACGGGCGGGTCACGCTGGGGCCCCCAGCCGGTAAAGCAGAGCGCCTAGCAAGGCGAACGCTCAGCCCGCAATGCCGAATAACAGCCCGAGCACGGAGGATCCGGGAAGGAGGACGCCCCGACAAAGGTTCCCGTCGAGGAACAAAACCACCACCGGGATTCTGCCACCGGTCGACGAGCCACGTCCAGCCTGGCCGTCGAGAACCGGTCCTTGAGTCGCGGCCTGGACAGCCGGACTCTAAGCGGATTTGAAACCACCGCCGGCGGGTAGAGGCAGACACGAGGGGCGCCCAGGTCGGGCGCAGCGCTCGCACAGGGCGCAGCAGTTGACAGGGTTTGCAACCCCGGCGCGCAGGCGCGCGGGCCCAGCGTGGTCCCGCACTCTCGCCGGGCCGGAAGATCGGCACTGTCGTGCGAGCTTTCGAGCCGAGAGGTGCCACCCATCCCCTGCGTTACGGAATACCGGCTGCCGAGGAGCGCACATATTGTAAGGCCACTGCTCAAGCACCGTAATCAAGTAAGACCGTCTCAATACCGAGGCCCTCCCAGGAGTCGCGTTGTGCCGTGAGTATTGTGAAATTCCGTAACTGAGTAATGCCGAGAAAAATGCTACGGGAGGGTCCGGTCGAGTAAATGAAACACAACTGCCCGTCTCGGGAACTCGCTCGCGGCCGCCGACAGTCAACGCGCGTTAGAATAATGCGTAATTAGAGTCAAAACGCGCTTCGAGCTTCGCGTAATTAGAGTCACGCGAGCGTTCCGTTTCGAGATGCGGGATTACGGTTGAGATCTTGGCGCATGGATACAGTGCGTGGAGATCGGGTGTGATACTTCCGTCGTGTGGGATCGCGTATTCGATGTAATTAAGCAGGTTGGAATTGATTTGGACTCGGGACTGCGGCGAAGTGGCGGAATGCGCTTCGCGTAACCGGGTCGTTCTTGGCGAGGTGTCCTTCGTACGGGCCGGACACCGTATCATCGCGAGGCCGTGGAAAGGGCTTCACGTGATCGCGTCGTGGCGTGCAGGGCATCTTCGCGTTTCGTGTTGCGGACCTCGCGAGGTGTCGTGCGTGATTGCGGAGGTCAATCGTGAGGTCATTTCGGGACTTGCAAAATCGTAAGATATTCGAAGTCATTTTGGGACTGGCGAAACCGTAGGGTGTGCGAGTTATTCGCGGTCATTTTGCGTTTAGTTGTAATTAGATGTTTATCGGTACCGCGAGATTTGGGGTGGGAGTCGAGAGAGTATTTACGGCGGTCGAGGCCGTATCGTTTCGTGGCGTGACGCGTTGCGTCTCGTCGGATTATTTCTACTAATTATGGAATATGCTTTCTATCCTTCTCTGATTGGTTAATATGCTTTCCACTCTGATTAAATATACATTCTATTTTGTTATCTATTTTGTGTGTGCTAATTGCACTGCGCTCCCTCTCCTCCTCTCCGGGATCTAACAGTGATCCAGCTATTGAACTCACGCCTGAGATACTTGGCTGGCTGAGATTTTGCGTATCGTGGTGCGAGGAATCGCACCTGGCGCCCATGCCGAGCTTTTGGAAAACATTCTGATCGAGCTACTGTCCGTCATTAATAACCCTTAATGACGATTTCAGATTTAGTGAGTACATTCCGAGACCTTGGGATTCGTAGTAAGACTTTGTGTGAAATGACGGCGCGCTTCTTCTCGGCCGGCGAGATCGAGGGAACATCTCGTCGTCGTCATAATATATATATATATATATATATATATATATATATATATATATATATATATATATATATATACATATATATATATATATATATATATATATATATATATACATATATAAATTTATTTATATAATATAAATAAATAAAAAAATATTATTTCTAGGGTTACCTGGTTTCGCTTTGACGCTAGCGGCAAGAAATAAAGCTGAATTTATTCAACATCGCGTTGACGCTGAATCGTCGTTGATCGACCCAGTATAATCAAAAATAGGCTTCGAAATACGTAAAATATTAATTATTTTCAAGTAATATCTTCAAGTAGTAATATTTTACGAATATATATATATATATATATATATATATATATATATATATATATAAATATTATTTCTGAAGATTTTTGCTCACTGAAAATGAGCTTCGAGCCGATCGAGCGTCAACGTGAAAAGACACCTTAACAGTTCCCAAAACCTCAATTTTGCATACCCTCCTTAAGCAATTTCATAACCTTCTGTATTGTTACGTCCAACCCCGGGATTAGGATAAGAAAATCTGGGAAGCAAAGGAAAGGCTAACCAGAGGGGTCGGGGTAAGGAAGGACGCAATTAGACGCTTAAGAATATTGCTCGCAGGTACACGCTCTGAGGCGCGTGGCGCGAGCCGAACGCACTTTCGATGGCTCAGGAAGGGTCAACGTCTGTAGGGACGGTAGGACGCCTTCCGTGAGCGGTGCGATCGTCGGTCCTCTTTCGAGTCAGGAATTCAATCCCTTTAACTCAGGATCGGACCTCGTGCGGTTTCGAGAGGGGCGTATAAGGTGTGAGGTCTTAGGTTACAAATAAATGGAAATATTTAATTTTAACATAAATATAGCATTTATTATAAATTCATAAAGTGTGTAAGTTAGGTAAACTGTTGATGTTTGGCGCTCATTGTATATAGTAGTATAGTTGTTTTGCGTTCATATATATAGATTGATTTAGCATAGTTGTTACACATTAGTCGATAAGCTAGACGCGTTACCATCGGTAACTCCGATTTCGCGATTTGTAGTGACTCGCGC
Organism: Temnothorax rugatulus; assembly: GCA_035220575.1. NCBI lineage: Eukaryota > Metazoa > Arthropoda > Insecta > Hymenoptera > Formicidae > Temnothorax > Temnothorax rugatulus. The sequence continues at coordinate 16,701 of JASTWL010000698.1, read as the reverse complement.
GGAACGTTGGCGGATCGCGATCATAGTCAATATTCGCGCGACTCACCCGACTCGTGCTGCCCGCCCGCGGGTGGCACGCCTAATTATTGGGTCCACTGGTACTCGCTCGCCCCGCACTTACAGGAGTGCGAGCCGAAGAGTACCGGAGCACTCACGTTTCGACCATCATCGAGTCACCACATCTTACGCACTCACGTTCTGACCTGCCTCGAGTCAACTCTTGTTTCGACCACCGACTTGGAAGGCTCACGCTGCTGAACTCGACGGAGGCATAAGAACGTTTGCCCGATTGCCTGTCCGCCTGCTTGCTTGCTACACCCTTGCCTGCCTGCTTGCTTGTTTGCGCTACCTTGCCTGCCTGCATTGCTCCTCCCGCTATCAAGGAGGACGCGCCAGCTGAAAGGACAGACGAGATCGACCGATCGAACATCCCAGGAGGGCGCCGGGCAGCGATCAGATGAGTCGCTTGCTTTCTCGCTTTACACTTTTATTTCGTTGAATTCGTGAGGGAACGGTCCCTCTGGTCCTTCGAGTTTAGACCTCTCGCAAATCCGGGGAGCGCCCCAGACCACCCCGAGCAGTTGATATTACAATAGGTAAGAGTCAGGCAAATTAAACACGGGATTGAAAACATATTACAGTAAAGTGTATGTGTAAGGTATATGTGTGTACTTCTCGCGGGTGTTACGTAAGTGCGGGGGTGATCGAGCAAGATTTATAAGGGGAAACCTACTTGAAAGTGAACATCCTGCCCGCTATTATTACAATTAGTCGGAATGAAGTTAAAATTTAGCTAAGTGTACATGTGGTGTATACGTGTATTTGAAACTAAATTAAGTCGCAATTAAAAATAAAATATAAAGAAATATTCGCGGGGTGAAAAACAGAGGGACAAAAATTTAAGAATGGAAAATAATTAAGGACCGTTATTGGAATAAGGTCAAGGTTATTTAAGGTTTTAAGACGTTTGATTTTACTGATTCCATAACCAGCCTGTTCTGTCGATTCCGTCGATTTAATTGACGTTTAATAGGACGTTAGTAGAAATATAATTTATTTAATTTAAAATAACTATTATGTTGGATTTTACTTATGCAGTGGTCGATCTTCTTCAGACCCGCTCGGAAGCATATAAAAAAAAGGAAATCGTTACGAGGTTAAGGTGACAGCGAACCGGCCGAGTCCGCGACAGCGACGAAGACGCCGGGAGTCAAAGGCCGACGTGTCAGCCAGACCCGCGACAACGCCAACGACCGCCGCGAACCCAATCCCCACCCCGATCGACCCAAACCCGCGATAGTAAATGAATTCACCACGAGCTCACGGTGACAGCGAACCGGCCGAACTCGCGACAGCGACGAAGACGCCGGGAGTCAAAAGCCGACAAGTCAGCCAGACCCGCGACGACCGCCGCGAATCCAATGCCTACGCCGATCGACCTAAACCCGCGATGCTAATAAACTCGTTATACTTAATATAAACTTCCAGGGATCCGATAGTTGATAGACCAGTTTTTAAAATAAAGGGATAGAAAAGGGAACGATAACCCGAAAAAGGAGAAAAGAATTACGAGACTTACTACTTGATGATAATCAATCAATTAATAGACGGCTATAAAAGTCAGGCGCGGTACGTGGTGCGCAAGTACAGAAATTAATAGTTACAAAGTAACATATTAAAATGTATATGATATACATATACATATATTCCAAACTAATAGACTGCGCGCCGATTATTTGTCGGACTTTAAACACAGCTATCTTGATGATATGTTGCGTTCAATCTGGCTGGATCTTTTTGGGCCCTGTAGATACGCTGTCGTCGATACTTAATGAGTTTAAGTTCGTGCACAGAATTTAACTTAAAACTCAAGGTCGGATATGAATGTGATACTGTTCGTAAAACGGAAGAGAAGGGAAGTAAAGTGAACTGAAGAAATGAACCGGAGGGAAGAGAATTTGATCTAAGAGATGAACCGGGGTGAAGAGGTGAACTGTCTGAAGGAAGAGGAGCTGAACTAAGAGAGGGAGTCCCGTGATGTCGCGATTTATATAGGAAAGTTCAAAGGATGGAAGGAATGGATTTCGTGTGGGATGTGTCTGGTTTTCGTTTCGAGGATTTCTTATTGGCCGGATGTTTCTAATTTTTGGTTTAAAGGATTTCTTATTGGGCGAAATGTTTCTCACCCAAGAGGTAGATTTTTAAGTTTTCGCCTATCCTAGAAAGCTAGAGACGGTTATCGATTTTTCCGACTGTTCATTGGTGAATCTTCTCGTAAGACCCCCACTGTCTTATTGGGAGTGCAACCCATCGCTTCCTCCAGTGACTCATTTGTTTTTCGGCTATCGCCGATTTCTCTTTTATTAGAGTTCCTTATTTATCTCGCGACCCTGTTCTTATGTTGACAGACGATGCATATCTCTCAATCTTAAATGCAAACAGAAACTTCTGTCACGTGTATTTACAGACACGTCTAAGGCTTTGTCTCTGTTTGTCGGAAACATCGTACGAGCAATTTTAGAAAGCTCGGACGATGCAATAAAGATCCTCATCAACCCCTTAAGGCCCTTTTGGCGCGTCGCGTCGCCAGGTTTATAGTTATAGGCTCAACAAGGTTGATGAAAATCTGGTCACGTATGCCCGTCTGTCGATAATTCGTCGACGTTGCGTCTGGAAGGTTGCGTTTAGTCACCTAGGCAAATAGATAGTTTAGTTATAAAAAAGAAAAAGGGAATGTGCAAGGATAAAGGCTCACTCGCCGATCGACAACCGTCTGTGCTCAGTTTACTTATCCTAATCTTAAAGGCTATCTTAGGCGCATAGGAATTTCCGTGAAAAAGGGAAATCGTGGAGTTCGCAGGACGTAACAGTATGTTTTGTCACATAAACCAAAGTGGGCACCATGAAAAAAATTTCATAGCTATTTTGCAATTTTTTTTAAATGCAGGGTACTTAAAAGTACAAAAAAACGTAAAGAATAAAGTGTTGTTGTTCTGCACAATTATTTTCTGGGTCAAAATAAAAAAAGGAAAAAATAGCTAATTTTTATATTATTTTCATCCATTTGTATCATGTCTACATGTAATTTAAAAAAATTTAGCAATTATACCATTCGATAGAGCAAAGTTTCAGCTTTAAGAATCTGTTTTTGAATTGTAGTACGATGATTTTTAACGGAACTATGAGCAATCAAAATCAAAATGCTCATTTCTTATTCAAGTCGCGATAACTCGGTAACAAAAAATTGTAGAAACGTTAAAAAAAAAAAGATTTTGTAGGAAAAACTTCAAGCTTTCACGTTAAAAAGTCGAAAATTTCTACAGATTTTTTTTGTATACGTGACAGGCCCACAAAGTGACAAAAAATTTTCCATTTTGTCCAGCTCGTAGTTTTTTATATGTACAAATTACCAAACTCACAGAAACTAAAAAATAACAGTGACCTTTTGAAAGTACAGATTTTAAGCTTTAAAATCCTTTTTTACAACACCTCCACGGAAAGTTCGACTTTCCATGCCTGTAGAGAGGGGCGAAAGTGGCCAATTTCACGCCAGGGCTTACTTTCCTCCCTAGGGAAGAAAATTGCCCGCTATGCCGGGTGGAAAGTATCAATTTTCTTCTTTAGGGAGGAAAATAAGCCCTGGCGTGAAATTGGCCACTCTCGCCTCTCTCTAGGCATGGAAGTCGAACTTTCCGTAAAGGTATTGTAAAAAATATCGTGGTCGAAAGCTTTTTCAGAATCGTGTAATTTGCCGCCCTCGCCTTCGGCTCGGGCAGCAAACTTCACACTCGTCTGAAAAACGCTACTTTCGCCCCTTGGTACACAATATACTATTTTTTACTTAAATTTTGTTTATTTGCAAAGAAGTTACAGCTGCTTGAATTTGACTTATTTTTTAAGAAAAATTAAGTGTTCTTCTAATTTTTATGACGAGTTTATATAGCCTCATAATTTATATGTGTGCGTGCGTGCGTGCGTGCGTGCGTGCGTGCGTGCGTGCGTGTGTATTATATATATTCATACATATACATGTATATATGTATATATATTTCTAATTTCAAAAGATAAGTTCTTCAGAAGTAAAATTGTTCTGATTTAAAGGTATTTAATTATTCTGACATAAAGGCATATAATTAGCATTAATTTATTTTATACAATATTAATAAATTTACATAAAAATTATCTGATGCTATCAAATTTTCTTTTAATCGTAGCTGCTTGTTTTTAAAAAGTACGTTTTTTCCTCAACTGGGATATACTTTTGCATATTTGATTACAGTTTTAGGAGCTCTATCATAAAGCCAAGTACTAATCAATGCAATTTAATATACTGCACTGATGCGATTAATATTAGAGCACTGACATGAATAAAAGATATTGTTTATTTTAAAATAAAATATTCTATTATTTTGAATAAAGAATGTTCCATTACATAGTTCAACAAAAATTTATTTTTTTCGAAAGAGAATAATCGTTATAGGTTTATGGATGCTGAATACAATTCCATTTAAGATCATAATTTCTCAAAATTGTGTCTACATGATAGAGTAAATTGGTAAACGGGATTGTATTTAGTGTCTAAAAATTTATGAGAAACTATTTTTTTCATAGATTTTTTTTGTATATTTTTAGTTAAATAGTGCTATTAATCAAACTAAGGAAGAAAGCTGTTAAATGGTCAGGACCAGATCTTGATTGCCTAATACTATTATTCGTGTGAATTTTATGTACAATTCTTTGCCTTAGCAAAACACATGCCATTACTTTCGGACTTGAAGTGCAGTCTCAATCAAAGTTAGAACAGTATAATCACATAATTAAATTGATGATCAATTTAATCACATTAAGGGGTAACGCCACTCTAGCGCCCGGAAAAACAGCTTACTTTTGACAATTTTTTATGGGAATATAGTGAATGGAATACAAAATCTGTTTAAAGGCCTTTATTGTACATACTTTAAAGTGTGTTCACAATTTTTTTCAATTTTTTTTTTACAAAATGGCGGCGCCAGAGCTCAGCAAAGGAAGTCTCTTTGTGTTCTGCGGCCAGAAAGATTTCTCCTCCAATTTTTTACCTGGAACAAAAAACCAAAAATTTTTGAGTTTTATATAAGATTAGCTCGGGAAGTACATACGGAAATTAAAAAATATCATTTTTTGTAAAAATGGTGCACGTTTGAACAAAACGTTTCATTTTTAAACGATGAAACGTTTTGTTCATACGTGCACCATTTTTACAAAATGTGATATTTTTTAATTTCCGTATGTACTTCCCGAGCTAATCTTATATAAAACTCAAAAATTTTTGGTTTTTTGTTCCAGGTAAAAAATTGGAGGAGAAATCTTTCCGGCCGCAGAACACAAAGAGGCTTCCTTTGCTGAGCTCTGGCGCCGCCATTTTGTAAAAAAAAATTGAAAAAAATTGTGAACACACTTTAAAGTATGTACAATAAAGGCCTTTAAACAGATTTTGTATTCCATTCACTATATTCCCATAAAAAATTGTCAAAATTAGGCTGTTTTTCCGGGCGCTAGAGTGGCGTTACCCCTTAATGCAATTTGTTAGCATATTAGAAAAGTTCGAGATACACATATAGAAAAGCATATAGGGTATATAGAAAATGTTGCAAATGTTAATATAGTTTAATTTTTTGATTACCAATTTAATTATGTGATTGTGCTGTTAACTTTGATTGAGACGTGTTTAAAATTGTATTACCGAAAGTAACGACGCGTGGTTTGCCGAGGCAAAGAATTGAATGTAAAATTCATGCGAATAATATCATTAGGCAATCAAGATCCAAACCTGACCGTTTAATGACTTTCTTCCTTAATTTGATTGAATATCATATACAGTCGTATTTGTGTTATTAATATTTAAAAAATTATTTTTTAATTTAGAAACAACTACTCACTTTTGAAGATTTTGATTAAAAGAAAATTGTAAATTGAAACAATTTATAATGAAAAACCTCTAGTGATTTTAGATCATCCTATATATATAAACTGCGTGTTAAGGGCCCGGACACACACTTTTTCGTAACAGTAACAGTAAAGTTTCGACCAATCGCGTTGCTACGGTTGTACGTTCCCGATTCGAGCAACGCGATTGGTCGAAACTTTACTGTTACTGTTACGAAAAAGTGTGTGTCCGGGGCTTAATAGTTACATACATGAAATCAGCTATAATAAACTGACTAGTGAAAAACAAAAGAATTGAATAAACATCAATTTTATCTTCATTGAATTAAAAATAAATAATTTATAAGAATATAATAAAATAATATTTCTTATTAGAAATATATTCTAGAACATGATGAAGAGATGGACCTCCGTACCGGATGTTACAGAAATAGTTCCAATGACCCAGGATGATCCAGTATGCATAACATTCCATAACAAAGTAATTTGAGATGTAAATCTGAGTTTGTAGATATTTTTGTATAAATTAAAAGTTAAACAAATTACATACATATGTCAATTATTACATAAATAAACTGTAATTGTATTTTATGTTTTATGTATCTTATATTATATAATTTACCTATATTTTATGCCAATATATATTGTTTTTAATATGTTTGATATTCAATTTATAAGGAAGTACGGAATGTATTAGAAGCAGCATCAGCAAAAGCTAAAATATGCCATTACGAGAAGTTTGATATCTATTCAAAGGAATGCAAATTAGTGGAATCACAAAATTTAGTCTTTAACAAAATGAAAGAGGCTGCTGAAAAAGTACCTGTCACTGGCTTGCTTTCGGTAAAGTTAGATTTTTAAATTAATTATTGATTAACAATATGTAATATTTCTATGAGTTTTGTAGTCAATCTATAAAAAATTATTATCTATTAAAGATTATATTTAATATGTTGGTTATTTTAATGAGCTGTAACTTTTAACAAAGGTTATGATTAGATTATTGAATAGAAAATTAAGAAAATATGTAAAATTATTTATAGATATTTTAATATTAAATCTTATGCATATAATTTCAGATAGAAAGAGAGAGAGAGAGAGAGAGAGAGAGAGAGAGAGAGAGAGAGAGAGAGAGAGAGAGAGAGAGAGAGAAAGAGAGAGAGTACACTCATTTATTAAAAATATAAATAAATATTATCATATTTTATTTATATTCTATTTTAAACAATCTTGTGTATTTTTATTGATCAAATGATTATATGTACAATATGAAGACAATCTTTGAAAAGTTCTTTTAAATTAAGTATAGATTTAAAAAAAATGTTTTTAAAATTATGTTGTCATAGCTTAACTATAAATTATTAAATACAATAATTTAAATTATGCAATAGGACAACAAAGAAAATTATTTGTTGCTATCATTAATAATGGTAACGTACGTTACATATTATTTATTCATAAAAACATTTTACACAGAAAGAAAGACTAGGTACTTGATCATTAAATATATAAGATTATTTAAAATAAAAAAATTAATAGGTATTGTGATAGATATTTATTTATATTTTTAGTTTAATTTTTGTATAATAATTATTCTTTAAAAAAAATGTTAAGATTATTAATTACTAAAATTATTCATTTCTATTTATTACTAGTATAATTTAATTTGCAAAACTTATCTCAAAAACAGAATAACTGACCATTAATGTTTTAAATTTATACAATATGTAACAGGAATGGGAAAATTATATTTACGAATTAACAAGTCGATCAAAAGTATATGACAAATATATGGATATCCTCGAGAAGCAGATGCAAGAAACAAAGGATCAATACTATGAGACAATGCGTGATATGGCAATATGTCGAATAATAGCCATTAAATGTGAAAATCTATACAATGAAGATTTGTTCACTATTTCATTGAACAAGAGAGAAAGAGAATATCCCAGTCGTACTGTGTTTGCCACAAAATTTTCTAGGAATCGCTGCGCAATTGTCAAACAATATTACTTGTCACACCAACTTATTAAAAACATCGTCATCAAAGCACATCTGTTCCTGCCAGAAATATTTTGTGACTTTGGACATTATCGCAACTTCGAGTTCACAGATTTTGACAAGTACTTTATTAAGTTATTAAAAGGATATTATATACATTTATAAATAGATGAAAATTTTTGTATATATTTATAAAATGTTTTGTAACACATCTGATAAGCTTTATTTACAAAAGTTTATCCAATTTAAAATAAATTTTTTTTTCTAATTTAATTAAATAAGATTAATTTTAAAATTAGATTAAATTTGAAAAAATCTATACATAATATTTCTCGGATATGTATATTTCAGTATATTGTATAACTTGACATTGCAATGCTACTTCGTCGCTTGATTTATGTAGAGGTATAAATTTATATAAAGATTTTGGTAATTCTTTACAATAGGGCCTTTTCCGAATTTTGATATTTTCTTGCGGCTCTCTTGGTAAAAACCTTCGTTGTGATTCCGACAGTAATAATCAATCGGGGGAGTCCGAAAAATATGTACCCTACCTATTTTTTAAACCTATTTTTACCTGTTTTTTCCAACATGGCTTTCCGGATTTTCCGACGTTATAAATATATAGTGGCCCTTAAAAGGACCGATTATCTCTGTTCGTATACTGAGAGAAAGTGTCGGTATATTCTCTATTATCCAAATACAGCAGTCAATGTCTTGTACTGTTATTTACATGAAGCCGAGTAGGAGCAGGAGGAAAGGAAGACGAGGAATGTACTATGCGACGAACAAAATCATAACAAACGGTCACATAGGTTCGTGGCGTGCTTTACGAGCTCGTTTATATAATAATAATAATCTTTATTTACGGGGTAAACCCTTTAGTGTATACATGACAGAAAGTAGATTATAAAAAATTTAAATAAAGTAGAATAAAAATACAATTAGAAAAGGAAAAGTTATGTTAAGAGAGTAAACAGATAAGTTTCCGCTTAAACGCAGACACATTGCCGCCGAAGAAATCAACTAAGATAGAATAGTTGTTTGCTGAGATAGTCATCCTATTTAAACATGAGTTTACGTCATATAAAGTACGGTGATATTGAACATAAAAGATGGAAGATTGTCTTAAGTCTCTGATTGGAACATTTAAATAAATATCTTTTAAAAGTGTCTTGTATATATATATACACACATAATGAAACATTATATATTCTTTATTAATTTCCTGAATACACATATTTTCTGTCATCTAATAATACATAAAATAAGTCTCCTCCAATTCTTTTTATTGTACATCGCCACAAGTATTCACACAAATGATCGACTAACTTATCTTGTTTAATACCACCTCTACTTAAACGAGCTTGTAAAGCACGCCACGAACCTATGTGACCGCAGAGGGGCAGAACCTACTGCCTCCACGCATACACTTTTCACGCGAAACGGGGCCACATGGGTTTATAACTTTCCACGCGTGGAAATGGTCATATATTAGTAACTTGCACCTCCCCTCCCGCGTGTGTGTGTGTGTTCCGACACGTCGGAAAAAATAGGTTTAAAAATAGGAAAAAAAATTGGTAAAAAAATAGGTAGGGTACATATTTTTCGGGCTTCCCCGATTGATCACTGTCGGAGTCACAACAAAGGTTTTTACCAAGAGAGCCGCAAGAAAATATCAAAATTCGGAAAAGGCTCTATTGTAAAGAATTACCCTTATTTATTAGACTAATATTAATGAGTAAGATTTCGGTCATAAACTATCTCCTTCACATCTCCAAGATTCTATACATATATCATTACAGTAAAAGAAATAGTTGTTTTAGCTAATATAATTGGCCAATTTTTATTTTCATTGGCCATTGTTTTACTTTTGAAATATGATATGATTTGAAAAATATGCTTTTCTAATACATTACCTATTATATTAATTACACAGATATTTTCAAACATTTTACTAAAAAAAGTTGATTTAATTGTAAATAATTCTTTAATTTTCTGATTAATCTACTGTCTACATTTTTGCTTCCTCATAGAGGAAGCTTTGTGATGGTGAAAAATTTTTTTTTCGAGATTTTGATGGAAATAGATAGATGGAAACAGCAATATACGGGCAAATATACTCATATAACCAAACAGCAAATTGGCGGCAAAAAACCGAGTAAGATTTGCGTCGAGCACTCTGACGATAAATTGGCGACAAAAACCGAGCAAGATCTGTGCAGCGCTATCTGATGACACATTAGCGACAAAATACGCGCAAGGTTTGCGCAACGCTGTCTAATGATAAATTGGTGCAAAATCGAGCAAGGTCTGCACAGTGCTGCCTAACGACAAATTGGTGGCAAAAATCGAGCAAGCTTTGTGTAGTGTTGTCTGATGACAAATTGGCGGCAAAAACCGAGCAAGACCTATCACAATTTAACGATATACTGATATTAATTATATATATTTTTATTCTTATATATATATATATATATATATATATATATATATATATATATATATGCTAGAACAATAAAAGCTAGAATATAAAGTATTTTCGAATACTTTTATGCTCATTATACACTGTTCCTCGTTAAACGCATTAAATTAAATGAACATTGAACAGATTAAATAATAAGCACGCGCGGTCATATAGACTAGCTATTACATGGCTATTACACGGCGGCTTAAAATCCGGTTTAATAACTATATATATATACTCTATATTATCCAATCCAAAATTTTTGCAGCCCCACCGCCACTCTCAGTTTTTGTTTGCTCAGCGCTAGTAGTTCTTTAGCTCTTCCTAGTCTGCTGTTTTAAAAATTATATTCGTATATCCAATTCAAAATTTTATTACTCTTTTTAAACTGAATTTGTCTCTTAAGATGATTTTTGAAAAATTATATATTTACGCTGGTTATGACATATGTAGACTATATATAACACTTACATTAAATTAAGAAGTAGTCTACCACGTAAGGCAGTTGGCTCACGATCCAGAGGTCCCGAGGTCCCGAGTTCGAATCCACCAAGGTAAAGTGTGTTTTTTCAAATACGAGAAAATATTTATAATCATAGACTGCATCTTAAGAAACAAATTTAGTTAAAAAATAGTTATTAAATTTCGAAATAAATATATTTTTATTTTTTTTGACAGTGTTGCGCATTCTTTGCACGTGTTCCAAAATGTCGAGAAATCATATTAGTAAAAAATGTCCGGAAGAAGTGTGTGTGTGTGTGTATGTGTGTGTGTGTGTACGGATTTGTTGTACACGCATCTACTTCTACAATTTTTTAGATACCGAGATGCATTTTTTTTTAATCGATAGAGTATCATAGAAAAAGTATGTTCTCCTCTAATTTTATTAAAATCTGTCGACCGGTATGGATTTTAAGGGGATTTTCATTTTTTAGAAAAGTGTGTTTTACGCTGTAGCTTTCTCAATATTTGAGATATCGATCTATTTCTAATTCTATTATATTCTTCAGTTTTTTCTACCCCTACTTCATATATAATTTTTTAAGATTTGGATAATCAGTTCTTGAGTTACAGACGTTTGAAATTTCGGAGAATCCGTATGTACATAGAAGCCTTATAAAGTTTGGTCTAATCAACCAAATTTTAAAGAATTATATATGAAATAGGGGTAGAAAAGACTGAAGAATATAATAGAATTAAAAATAGACGGATATCTCAAATATTGAGAAAATCCAGACAATTAAGCCAATTAAGGAAATTTATTATTTCTTAATTTTATTAATAAAAGCAATTTTTATATATTTAACAAATTATACTTTATTGTTACGCTCGTCGAGCGTTTGCTGCACGGTCACTCACTTCACACACTCTCACGTCACGTTTCCCGGCACTCACTCCAGAAAAGGACTCGTTATAGTAAGGAAAACTCTCTTTATTGAACTCTCGTATTATAAAATAAGAGCTCGAGTAGACTCGTCCGGACGTGACGAGACCCAGAGCAAATCTGAACATCAAATGTATAAATTGAACATCAGGTATAAACAACATCTGGTAGAAATCAATAGTTAATTGAGCATCACAGGAAAATCAATATACATAAACAACCGTCACTAGGACGGTTCGCGACGCGACATTAGTTAACGGGCGACTCGCTTGACACGCGCGACACGGGGACACAGCACGGGCGTAACATTATTTATTAAAATGTATGCACCAGATTCTAAAGTCCAATAGGATGACACCCAGGAGAAAATAAATAATTAGGTTGGTGTTGAATTTAGCAAGAATCGGTGAAGGGATTACCGATTTCTGGCTATTTTTAGAAATGTCCGTGGTTGCTCCAACTTTCGTAAATTCTTTTTGTAATAGTATAACAAATATTAGTAATTAATTAAATTAATTAATTTATTCTTATTGTGTGCCTCGCGGCTCTACAAGGCGTTTTTCAGAAACGTACCCATACCTTTACACATCTCATATTCCCTTCAAACCCTGGCCTTTGTGCGACCTCACATGTTAGTACCCACCCTCCCTTTCCCTTAATGTTTCCCGGTCTTCTTTCCATCTTTCCTTCCTTTCCTTCCTTCTGGCTCCTTTCCCTCTCTCCTTTCACCTCCCCTCCGTGGATAACATACCTTTTGCTTGTGCTGAAAAACGTAATATTAAATTCCACAAATACATGTATTCCCACAATCACATAAATATAACCAATTCCTTTTAATTCGTTTCCACGGGTCCTTTCATCCTTCCTGAAACTCCCTTCTTGTATTTCCCTTTCTTCTTTAATGTTTCCCTGCCTTCTCTTTTCTTCTTCCTTTCTCTCTTCTCTTCTTCTTTCTAAGGTTCCTACTAATTCTCTATCCACACTTATGGTATGTATATCTCTTCTATTTCTAGCCGTGATGTTTATCTCTTCCATTTCTATTATAGCCGTGTTATTTGTGTCAATTCTTTTTCTTCTCTTTTGCTTTCCTAGTTCAACTATAAAATTTGTGTCATTTCTTTTTTTTCTCTTTTTGCTTTTCTAGTTCAACTATATCTGTGTTACTTTTAATCGATTTTTCTGGAATACTTTATATTCTGTAACTTTCAAATATAAAAGCTTCTTCCTTTCCTTTCCACAGTATCTTCTCATCCTTCCTCAATCTTCCTTCTTGTATTGCTGCTTCCTTTCCATCTGATTCCTTTTTCGTCGGCGTCTCTTTTCCTTTGTCTACCGTCTCTTATCCGCTTTTTCATCTTTCCTCGAATCCTTCCTCTGCTCTTCCCTTTCCTATCTTCCTTCAAATCCTCTTCCATCTGTCTCCCTCCTCATCCCATTTTACCTCCTTCCCGTCTATCCACAACCTTCTATTCGTCATGACCGCTGATCTTCCTTTTAGTCTTTCCTCCCTTGCCTTTTTCACCATTTTGTGCCTGTAAGCTCTCTCCTCCATCGACAGCTCTTCATCTACTCCTACTTCCCATCTCCTCCATATCTCCTCGCTCCTTCCAATTATGTCTTCTTTATCGTCTTCCTCTTCCAGCTCCATGAACAACACCTCCCTCTTATCCGCACCCGTCACTTCCATAACCCTTCTTACCGGGATTATCTTTCCCGTCACTTTCTCCATAATTGCTTCCACCGACTCCCTTCTTTCCATTGGTCCTTCTTCTATTATCCTCCTCCATATCAGGCTCCTTTTCTTCCTCTCGGCTTTCTCCTTTTTCTCTCTTTCTTCCTTTTGCTCCATCTCTCTTTCTCTCCTTTCTCTTCTTTTTCTTACCTCCTCCACTCTGCCTTCCACCATTCGCCATAATCTGCTCTTCTCTGTGGAGTATTCCTCCTCCCTATCTCTTCCCTCCATCCCTCCTTTGTCTTTCTTTACCTCACTTTTTTCTATGCTACCTCTGTCTTCCTCCTCCTTCCTCTCGTTCTTCTCCCCGCCTCGCTCTCAGTCCATCCCTTCCCTTTTCCCATCTTTTCGTCTCCCCGTTTAACCTCCGCTCTTCTCACCTCCTCGTTGCGTTTTCTTTCCCCTTTGCTTCTCCCTTCCTCCTCGCTTAATACTTCCTCCCACCAATCTCTTCCCCATCCTCCTTCACTCCATCCTCCTTCGCTGCTCTCTCCTCCCTCCTCTCCTGACATTTCCTTCATCGCCGCTCCTCCGCTTCTCTTCTCCTTCTTCCCTGTCTTTCTCTCCTTTTGTTTCCATCCTCTGTTCTCATCCGCTCCTTTCTCCACCACCTCTTTTCGTTCATCACTCTCCTTGCTCTGAATCAGCCTCTTCTCCATCCTTTCCAGCTGCGCTCTTATCTCTCTTATTTCCTTCCTGACTTCTTTTCCTTCTCGTCTTTCTTCTTCCATAACTTCTTGTCCTATCTCCCTTAGTTCCTTTACGATTTCCTTTATCCACTCCATCTCCTCCGTCCTCTGTCCTACCCTGTGCATCCTTTCCTTTTTCGTCGCTATATTAAAGAGAGCCTTGTGTTAGTACCTCAGTATCTATCTGATATTGTCTGACTATAACCTATCTGTTTGCGCCTGCCTCTGCCTTCTTTACTGTCCTTCCCTGTCCTCTCGTGTCTCATGCTTCTACCTACTGTGCACTTACATTCCTCCAAATAATCCTCAGCGCCCTTTCTCTTTCTCATTCCCGACTCGTTTGCACCTTCTTAGCCCTCGTGCCTACTCAACTCGTTGCTCACCTTTTTCTCGACTCTCAACCGTCCATGCGTTCTCTAGTCTCGTCTCGACGTCCCGCAGGGGTGCCAACCAGCCGTTCACCCGATTCTCAGGGCCTTGTCCCGCACAGGTGCCAACCTCGCTGACACCCAGCGCCGTCTCGACTCCTCATTCCGCCATCGCCATCTCCTCGATCTCCCTAGCGATCCCCCATTCGCCGCCTCAATCCGCCGTCGTGCGCGCCTGCGCCGTGAGCCTCACGTGCTTCGCCTCGACGCCCCGCAGTGCTGCCGACCCGCTCTTTTGGAGGGGCCGACACCCCGCGCCGTCTCAGCCCGGCCCTCGCCGCTTCCACGCTGTGCCTCCGTTCAGCGCGCCGCGCGCCACCTTCCCGTCCTCTCTACGTCATCTTCCTCTTCCTCCTTGTCTCACCTCCGACGTCTCTTCCCCCTCCTCCCTCCTTCTCAGTTTTCTAACCTCGAACGCTCCTCTCCGGAACTCCAGCATCTTTCTCCATCCGCTTCTTTCCCGGAGTTCTCTCCATCCTCTCCGCCTCCTCCGCGCCTCCTCACTCTATTCCAATGCGCCGCTCCATTTTCCTTGCCTCACTCCTTTCCAGGAACCTCTTTTCCTCTCCACCAAACTTTCGACCATCCGATCGCTCCGACCAGTTCCCCCTCTCGCTCCTTTTTTTTTTTTTTAACATGGAGGAAATCTTCTATCGCCGGGCGCGATCGGGGAGCGCCACCGCGGCACCCAGTCGCGACCCGAAGGCCGATCGGGGAGCGCCGCGGCGGCAACCGGTCACGCGCCCGGTGACCCCCCCTAGTCGAGGGGGAAGATCCCCCACCCCCTGGAAGGAGCGGGAGAGTGCCGGATTCTACTCGCGCGCGTCTCCCAATTACGGAGGACGCACCAGAGACGAGTCCCTGTGCCTGCCTCCAAGGAAGACCGCGCGCGCAGCCTGCCGGCTAAAACCTCCATGAGTCCCTCTCGGCAGTTTAAGAGGGGAGCCCCGGGAACAGGGCTGCCAGAATGTGTGCCGCAGAAACCGCCGCTAGAGCGAGCTGAGCTAGCCCAAAATTCGCACATTCCCTAGCAATGTAGCCCAATATTGCTTTTTTTTCGTATCTCACATTTGGCAAAAAAATAATCATAAAAAATAAGTGTGATATACAAGAGTAAATTTCAAGTAAAACTAAAAAAAATTTAGAATGTGAAAAATCTTCAATAAAAGGAATGAATATTTATTTTTCTCTTGAAAAACTATAATAAAAGAAAACATAAAATCTTTTTTTCATTTTAGTCTTAACATACATAAAACCTTTTTTTAAAACCTTTTTTTAATTTTAGTCTAGACAGATTAGACTATAGAAGAGACGAGAACGGCTGAGAGCCAATTTCACCTTCTTCTTCTTCTTCTTCTTGGGTTTATTGGCTCCTGCCTCTTATACAAGGCTAACTGTAGTTGGTGAAATTGGCCCTGAGATTTCATACATCCGACAATGACATTGTCGGACGTAGCGATTGACTGTGGGATAGAAAATTTCTCCAGATCGTCTACATCCGACAATGTCGTTGTCGGATGTATGAAATCTCAGCCTTAATCTACATTTATACATTTGCAATTTACGGTACCTTTTTACGCTGACGCTTATTTTCAGTGTCAAAAGACGTTACGTGATAAAAAATAACGAATCAGTATTTTTATTTTTGGTTTGATGTTTTTTTTACACTGAAAATGAGCGTCAAGCGTGAAAAGATACCTTGTGAAAAGATAGTTTGTATTGGCACTTTATGACTCATAGGTATGTCCGGAAGAGAAAGTACGTATTGCTCTGCATTATTACTATCAAAATTGGTAAGTGCGATATAATCTTCCTCTTCAATATCTTCAACTTCAATGGATAGTGCAGAACTACTTGCAATTCCAGCATTGGCATAGGCATACATAGAAGAATTAAATCGGGACAACATATCCTTAGTAGGAATAAAAGTTTGACAGCACACTTTGGTAACCTGTGGATAAAATATATAGGATAGGATAGGATTTAAGCTAAAGGGGTTCTACAATAAGTTGCAAATGCCTTGTGGCTAGTCGCAAATGACGTAATTGACAAATCACATCGCCGTATTATAGCATTTG